>CAIGRB010140716.1:6626-20648 GCA_903798255.1 Fraxinus quadrangulata | reverse complement strand
TTTCCTTACTTTCTCGATAATCAAGAGGCGCTCTTTGACTATTTCTCTTGTCAATAAACAACCCTAGACATGATCTTAGGATTTAATTTACCAACAGCATTAATCTCTAGAGAGGCTACCAATTCTAACCAACAAATACACAAGCGTGATTCATTTAAGCTAGATTATATATCTCCATAACATAAATTAAAAACCCTATTTGTAATCAACCATGTTATTTTACCACTAATATTAGAATATCTAAACAATTACGAGTTTAGATTTCTAATTGACGATATATCATTTTGACAATCAAACAACGTGCACTTTGTATAATCAATCAGAACCAAGAAACGCAGAAGATATATAAATAGAGAAAGAATAGAAGAATAAAGAAAATTAATTCGATCTCACAATTCTTAAAGAATCAAAACTTCAATTAACCTTGTGTTGGAATAGAAATTTAGCAATCCATGAAAATTTGGAAAAACAAAACCATCTTTTTCTAACTTTTTTTTTTCTCTTCCTCCAAAACGTGTAGCTCTTCCCTATTTTTAAAGGAGACCAAGTCCCTTATGGAATGATTTTGGTTTACTATTTGTAGTCTAATTCTAATCATCCCCAAATTTAACAAAATCCTCTAATTACGTAAGGGGTCCCTTTAAGATATTATATCCTCATTCCTTTTAGAACATAGGTATAGTCTTCCAAGTCTTCATTCACAAAAATCTTGCCTATTAGTCTTTGACCGTTCGAATCAGCAAGGCGTGCCCACGCCTTAAAATAAGTTCGCTTCAGCATTGTGCACTTTTTCTTTTTCTTTTGAGCTTCAATTCTGCTTTCCAAAACTTGTGAAATCGAGTCCAAGTTGATCCAACTCCTTCATATAACCCTTAAAACACAAAATACCACCAAAATTAAAAACTTGAGCAATCGTAATCATCAAAATATGAGGAAATATAACAAATTAAATAGCTATTATGCATTCTATCAAATTTTCCCACTTAAAAAATGCTTGTCCTCAAGCAATCAATAGCTAAAGTTTATTAATTGTTCTCCCATCCTTCTACAACCCAAACCATCGTGCCTCAAATGTTTAAGTCTCAACACCACAAGGAAGTAACAAGCAAATAGAGTAAATTCCCACTTACCAACACAAATGACGAATTACTTTGATAATTTATCGAAACCTATATGTAGTGGGATTTGACACCCTTGTATTAGATCCACTCAATACGCTGAAAAGTGATTAGGGTGTCAAGAATATACTCCCAAGTCAAGACATAGAAGACCCTTACCATATGCTTGCTAATATATCACATCAATATCACTAATGGTTTGAATGTGAAGTATGGGTCTTAAAACAGGTTGTAACGGGGCTTGGGTAAGGTGGAATAAGAAGGATTTCCTTTTAGCTATATTATTGAAGGAATTATACACACTTTTTCACAAAAGCTCAATTAAATTTCATGTACTTTTTTTAATCAAATCAAACCTGAACAATTTAAAACTACACTTCTTTACTTCACACGGTCATCCCTTGGCAAGTGTACTGCCTATCACATATATACCGCCTTTACCAATTTACTAGGGATGATTGCATTTTGACCATTCATTAACCCGTCAAATTTGGAGACGAAACTCTTTTTTTTTCATTTTTTATTTAAGAATCATGTAGACTGCAACTTCAATACTTTATCCCCAACATTTCTTTCATACGCCCATCTCAAAAAGAAAATGAGACTCGCAAAATGAATCCTTGATTCTCAATATCTTTCAATCTTTCCAAGGATAAGCTAAACTGCATGTTCTCCAAGAACAAGTTAAACTTCAAGCTTTATGTGAACAAGCCTATATATTTCTTCAATGCAAGATTCAAAAGAAGGAAAGATTATCAACATAAATAGGATATCTCTTGGCTTGTATTGTGGTTAATTTTCAACAAAGAGGTTAAAGCTCAAAAGTGGCTATCTAGGGGTATAATTCAAGGTAAGCTTTTTAGGATAGCTAAATTTGGCTTCACTTAAATGCCCTAACTTATTTAATGCATGCAATTACCAAAGGGACATCTTGACATGCATAACAAAGCAAGTTCTAGAAGAAATCAACTACACAAGACAATCACATAATCAAAGAAACAAATTGCTCAGAGGCCCAAAAGCTCACAAAATGGGGTTAATGTGCATCAAATCCCAAACATTCTTCATTCAAGCAAACATCAAGAGTAATCAATCACAATGCAGTAAACAAGACTTCAACTACTTTATGCTAATTCTTCACTGTGTCTCAAAATGATACCAGAATTAAAACTGAAATTAAAGTCAACTATAACAGAATGAAAGCAGGATTCAAATTCAAGGTAAAATTATATCAAGAGCCCTCCCCCACACATAGTCCAGACATTGTCCTCAATGTAACAAAATTAAAAAAATTGTATAAAGAAAAGAAACTATAAAAAAAAGAAAAAAGAAAAATAGAGGACTCCTCTGGAGATATTTAGATGCTAGGTGGTGGTGAAAGTGGAGTGAATTCCATGTGAGCAAAGAAGGCTGTCATATTCTTTTCCATCCTTGCAACTTGAAGCTCGAGCTTTTCAAACCGATCATCATACAGCCCTTTGGAAGGTGTTGTGGAGCTTGAAGGTCGATGAGGAACTAAGGACCGTTCATTACTTATGGTTTCCGAAATTGTGCGTGTTGGTCGGGGTGCAATAGGTCCTGGTTCATAGAAATAGTACACACCTGCTTCCCTCCAAACTAAACCTATTGTCTCCAAACAACATAAGTCCAATGGTTGCATCTCATAAGCAATATGAAGATCTTTGTCATTAGGATCAATTAAATTTTCATGCACAGCCAAATGAGTAATCAATAACCCAAAACTAACGAACGTTGGTTGGTGATAACATTGGCAAACTGGGAGGCTAAACAATATCTAAGATTCACCTTGATCTTCTTTTGCATACACAACAAAAAATAAAATTCAGATTTGGCCAAAACCCCAGCAGAATCTTTCCTACTTGAAATAGTAAATGCAAGAAACCTATGAATGTATTTTAAAGCTCACGAAGTTATGAATATTTAGATTCACTCGGGTCATAGTAGTTATAAGTAGACAGTGCTTTATATAAACTAACCTTCAAAATTCTCATTTTAGTCACAAGTACTGTTCAAATACTCATCGGTTGTAGCATATTCCTCATTGATAAAGCCGAAAACAACATTAAATTTAGTAATTGAAAGCTTGAACTCTTTTCCGATAAGTCTAAATTGAACTACCCTAAGGCTACTAAGCGTGAATTCTATAGGTTTCTTAAATTCAAAAATAATGTAAAAATCTCTGACAAGTTCAATATAGGTCTGACATTGAATTGAAAAATAAGTCCGCCATCCTATATTGTTAATTAATTCAAGCACGTTCGTCTCAATATGTAAAGTAGCCATAGTCGGTTTATGAATGTACTTACAAGGGATGATATGCTTACCACAAATTTTCTTATACCTGTCATTGTCCTTTTTCTTTGTAAATTGCAGGCGTCCATTCAAATCAGACTTAGAACGTGGAAGTATATGCATTCCCTTACCAATTTGAGCCATTTTCCGCGTGGGTAAAGTGCTAACCTCGGTGCAGGGTCGAGTCCTTGTGCTTGGATTCGGTCGAGTAGAATTTTTGGTGTTGACAGGGGTGTTGGAGGTGCCCTTCTGTTTTCCCATGGGTATTCTAGGTTTTCGACGAGTGGTTTGTGGCAGTTGAGGAGGCAAAAAAGGGAAGGGGATGGTGGATGGTGGCGGACAAGAGGAAAAGAGGGGTAGTGAGATTAGGGATTTGAGATTTTGGGTGTGTCCATTTTTATTTCCCCTTTTCTGATTTTTTTTTTTTTGTTCTCTTGTCCCTCAAACCCGATGAGCACCGTGAATAAGGCGTGGGCACACCTTATTTTGATTTCATTGATTCTTTTAAACGTTTGCCCACAACTTAATAAATGTTGACCCCTGCCCATTTGAAACAAGATCAATTACACCTTAACGAATTTAAAAGGTCAACAAAAAAATAAGAATAATGAAATAAAGATTGATTACTAATACTAAAGAAAAATTTGGGTTACCTCCCAAAAGCGTTTTTTCTTTAATGTCTTTGGCTAGACGTTGTTATTTCTCAATCGATGTAACTTGGGCATTCCAAACTAATTTGATCAACATTATACACTTGAAAACCTTCGTAAAAAGGTTTTAAGCGATGCCCATTAAATTTAAAAGTCTTACCGGTGTCCAAGCTTTGAATTTCAACTGCACCATGAGGAAACACATTAGTAACAAGGAAATGTCATATCCATCAAGAACACAACTTACCAGGAAATAGTTTTAATTTAGAATGATAAAGTAAAACTTTTTGACCAATAGAAATTTTTTTTCTAGAAATCATTTGATCATGGAAGGCTTTCGTCTTTTCTTTGTAGATCTTTGAATTCTCATAGGCATCAATGTAGATCTCCTCCAACTTTTGCAGTTGTAATTTCATTTGGTTACCCAACTCATCCATTCTCATATTGTATTGCTTGACAGCCCAATATGTCCTATGTTCTAGATCTACTGGAAGATGACATGGTTTTCCAAATACCAAGCGGTAAGGAGTCATAGCTATAGGAGTTTTATAGGCTGTTTGATATGCCCAAAGTGCATCATCGAGCCTTAGACTCCAATCCTTCATCTTCGAATTTACAGTCTTTTCAAGTATGGATTTAATTTTCCTGTTGGAGACCTCAGCTTGTCCATTTGTTTGTAGATGATAAGAAGTAGAGATACGATAAGTAACGTTGTATCTCTTTAATAAACCTTCCACCACTCTATTGCAAAAGTGAGTCACTAATGATAGCCTTTGGTGTCCCGAACCTAACAAAGATATGATATTTGATAAAATCTACAACTACTTTAGCATCCTTAGTCCAGGTAGCCTTTGCTTCCATCCACTTTGAAACATAATCCACTGCAAGAATAATGTAAACATTATTATAAGAAGAAGGAAAAGGGCCCATGAAGTCAATACCCCACACATCAAATATTTCACAAACAAGAACAAGGGTAAGTAGCATTTGATCTCTACACCCTATGGTTCCAGTTTTCTGACATTGTTCATAAGACTTGCAAAACATGTATAAGTCACGAAACAAACTAGGCCAAAACAATCTACACTCTAATAATTTATGGGTTGTTCTCTTAGGACCAAAATGGCCCCCACAAGCATGACAAAATTTAAAAATTAAAGGAATTTCTTGTTGGGGCACACACCTACGAGTAATTTGGTCAGAACAATATTTCCACAAGTAAGGGTCATCCCACACATAATATTTAGCATCACTTTTTATTCTATCTTTTTGAGCTCTAGACAAATCACCGGGTAGTGTTTTAGTAACCAAATAATTAACTATATCAACATACCAGGGGACTATCTATTGAATGGAAAAAAGATATTCATCTGGAAAACTATCGTTCAATGGTGATGGTTACTCACTTGTGATTAATCTATTGAGATGATCAGCGACCAAATTTTCTGTATCCTTTTTATCACATATCTCTAAGTCAAACTCTTGTAGCAAAAGAATCCACCGAATAAGTCTAGGATTCACCTCCTTCTTAGAAAACAAGTATTTCAGAGCTGCATGATCAGAATAAATAATCACTTTAGTGCCATCAAATACAGATGAAATTTTTCTAAAGCAAAAACAACAGCTAAAAGTTCTTTTTCCGTAGTTGAATAGCTATGTTGTGCATTGTCAAGTGTCCTAGAGGCATAATAAATAGCATGATGGGCTCTTCCAACTCTTTGTCCAAGCACAACACATACTGCATGATTACTAGCATTACACATGATTTCAAAGGGAATGCTCTAATTCGGCGGCTGGATAATTGGTGTTGGAAGTGAGCATATCCTTCAATTTATCAAATGTACCTTTACATGCCTCATCAAATTCAAATACCACATCTTTCTGTAATAATTTACACATGGGCTGAGTGATCTTGGAAAAATCTTTAATAAAACACCGATAAAATCCTGCATGTCCAAGAAAAGAGAGAACTCCCCTCACATTTCTGGGGTAAGGCAAAGATTTAATAATTTCTATCTTAGATTTGTCAACTTCAATACCCCTGGAGTATACAATATGGCCTAGAATAATGCCTTGATCAACCATAAAATGACAATTCTCATAATTCAAGACTAGGTTTGTTTCTATGCATCTTATGAGCACTTTTTGGAGGTTACTTAAACATACATCAAAAGAATCATTGTAGACTGTAAAATTATCCATGAATACCTCTATGATGTTCTTCACGTAATCTGAAAATATACTAACCATACACCTCTGGAATGTAGCAGGGGCATTGCAAAGTCCGAATGGCATTTGTCGATATACAAAGGTGCCAAATGGACATATAAATGTGGTTTTCTCCTGATCTTCAGGTACAACTAGAATGTGAAAACCTGAATAACCATCAAGACAACAATAATGAGTACGACCGGCTAAAAGTTCAAGCATTTGATCTATAAACGGAAGGGAAAAGTGTTATTTTCTAGTTGCTGTATTTAACTTCCTATAATCTATACACACCCGCCAACCATTTTCAACACGAGTAGGCACCATCTCACCTTCAGAATTTCTAACCACTTTTATACTTGTTTTCTTTGGGATAACCTGAGTCGGACTTACCCATTTACTATCCGAAATTGGATAGATCATACCTGCATCTATAAGTTTCAAGGTTTTTTTCTTTACCACTTCCATCATGGGTGGGTTCAGTCTTCGTTGGGCTTCCCTGGAAGGTTTACAACATTTTTCCAGTAATATCCTATGCATGCATGTGGAAGGACTCAACCCCTTGATGTCAGCTATTGTCCATCCAATAGTCGTTTTATACTCTCTAGTCACCCAAATTAATTTTTCTTCCTCCAAGGTAGAGAGTGTTTTGGAGATAATTGTTGGAAGAGTTTCTCCTTCTCCTAAGAACACATACTTCAGATGATGTGGTAGGGGTTTCAATTCCAATTTCGGTACTTGCATAACAGAAAGAAGAAGTTTTGTGTGAGAAAGAGGCAATTCAATTTGAGATACATTATACCTTATAGGTTTAAGTGACTCTAGTTCGTGAATTGCATCTTGCAAGTCAGAATTCAACACAAACTCCTTTATAGCTTCATCTAGTCCTCCAAGAGTGAGGCTCCTGCTAAATGCAACTTTCAATTTATCATCATGAATAAGATCAAAAAATTTCTGTGGTAAAGGGTCAATAACATCCAACACATAAACAGGGGATATATCACTAGGATATCTCATGGCATCATAGATATTAAATTTAATAATTTTACCATCAAACTCCTTTGTGAGTGTACCAACATGCACATCAATCTTTGTCCTAGATGTTTTCAAGAATGGCCTTCCTAACAGGATTGGTATAGGATTAAAAGAGTCATCTTCTTCCATATTAAGCACATAAAAATCAGCAGGAAAAACTAAATGATTAACTTGCACTAGAACATCCTCTAAAACTCCCTCAGGATACACATTAGACCTATCAGCAAGTTGAAGAATCACACATATTTCTTTCAATAGACCATTATTCAAAGACGAATAAACAGAAATAGGCATGACATTTATCGAAGCTCCTAGATCTATCATTATTTTCTCAATCCTAACATTACCTACTTTACAAGGAATAATGAACATACCTGGGTCCTTGCATTTGGGAGGTAATTTTCTTTGAAGGATGGCTGAAACATTCTCTCCCATACTTACCTTTTAACTTCCTCTTGTTGGTGCACAATTCCTTGAGAAATTTGGCATATCGAGGCACTTGTTTGATTGCATCAAGGGAATATTTACCTCAATTTTACGAAAGGTCTCCAAGATTTCCTTCTCCACTTCTTCTTTCTTGAATTTATTCAATCTTGTAGGAAAAGGATGGTGTGTCACCAAAATTTTTGGTTTGTCTCTATTAAGGCTTTTAGATTGGTCGGTTTGAGGTTGAGAGATAGCCTCATTTTCAGCTTCTTCTCCTGAGTTGCCTTGCTTTATCGTGCTAGGTTCTTTCAATTCTTTCCCACTCCTCAATGTAATCGCAGTAGCATTTTGTTTTGGATTAACAACAGTTTGTGAAGCTAATTTACCTTAAGATTCCAATCTGTTCACAGTTGATGCTAATTGACTCACTTGATTCTCCAAGTTCTTGATGCCCGTCCTAGTCTCATGTTGAAATTGTTGTGTGTTAGTTGCAAGTGATTTAACAATTTCTTCTAGAGACACACCTGAACTTGAAGAAGACTGCTGTGGTGAAGAAACATACTGTCTAGGCTGGAATTGCTAGAATTGCTATCCTACCCCATAACTAAAGTTAGAGTGATTCATTTATCCCGGATTGTAAGTATTTGAATAAGGATCATATTTCCTTTGTGGTGGGCCTGGAAATCTTTCAACTGCATTAGCCTATTCAAAAGAATCTTCTTGCATTGTAGGACACATATTAGTTGGATGGCCAGTAGCAGCACAAATTCCACAAGCGTTAACCTGCTGCATATTTCCTACAGCCATATGTTGAACAAGAGATGTTAACTTAGCTATTTGGTTATCAAGGGAGGATACATTTACCTCATTCACCCTTCTCAAAGGGTCACAAATTCCACAAGCGTTAACCTACTGCATATTTCCTACAGCCATTTGTTGAACAAGAGAGGTTAACTTAGCTATTTGGTTTTCAAGGGAGGATACATTTACCTCATTCACCCTTCTCAAAGGGATATCTTGTCTGGATGCAAATTGTTGTGAGTTGGCAGCCATGTTGGAGATTAAATCTCTAGTGGTAGTGGGGGTTTTGTTCACTATAGCACCTCTGCTAGCGGCATCCATCATCTTTCTCTCCATGGGTAACAATGCATAGTTGTTCAGAAATCCCATGTTGAGGATAGCTTGCACACAGGTGCTTGAATCTTTCCCAATATTCATGAAGGGTTTCTGTATCCTTCTGTTTGATTCCACATATTTCCCTTCTGATTTTTGCAGATCTTGGAGCTGGGAAAACCTTATCAAGGAAAAATCTGATCATTCTTGTCCATGTGGTTATAGAGCCTGGAGGTAAATAAAATAGCTAATCTTTTGCTCTTTCGGCTAATGAGAATGGAAAAGCCCGCAATTTGATTTGTTCATCAGTCACTCCTTGTGGTTTCATGCTTGAACACACCACATGGAATTCCTTTGAGCTTATGGGGGTCTTCATGCTCAAGACCATGGAATTTAGGGAGCAAGTGGATCAAGCCAGATTTTAGTTCAAAGTCCACCTCTAAAGTAGGGTATTGAATACAGAGTGGCTATTGATTCACGTTTGGTGCAACTAATTCCCTCATAGTTCTTTCTTCATTGGCCATTGCTTGCTCTACTTCAGAATCGCTAGATGAATCACTAGATGAATCACCCAAGTTGAGTGTTAAATCAGATGAATACTCTTGTTTGCCGTGCAACTTAGCATCATTTCTCAATTCTCGAGCTGTCTTCTCAATTTCAAGGTTGTATTGCAATTCACCTGTACGAGAAGAACGAGTCATAAAAAGAATAAATAAAGAAATAAAGAAAAATTAAATTTATTTGATAACAATTCCCGGCAACGACATCAAAAATTTGGTGGGTGTTGAATCCAACAAATAATAAATGCTTGCTCTCTTAAAATATAAACTGCAGCAATGGTGAGCAAGATCATATCCATAGAGATTGTTTAGATTTAATTCTTCAAAGATTAGGATAATAAAAGGAATGGGGGTTTGGATATGTTCGAGCTTGAAACAGAAGGGTGGCTTGTAGTTTGAAAAATTTACAAGCTTCCCATCTAGTAAAGATCGTTTGCAAGTGTAATGACCAGGAGAGCCTTCTCTGTTAATCATCTGCTGATGGCCACCGAAAGGTATAACCACCTCTAGCCTATAGTTTTATCTTTGAAATTTCACAAGTCGGGTTATAACCATTATTGTCCATTGTTTGTGCAAAATAGTTTGAGAAAAAGGACTATGTCAAGCATGACATGTTCTTTATGAAGCGATTGGGCAAGCGAAAAAGAATAAGGCCCCTAAATACCAGTACCTCTACTTACAAGCACCAGTGGGACGAATTGTTTTGTTTGTCGAAACTAAATCCATCTCCTCATCAGGGTAAAAGAGGAAAAGAAAATGTAGAACACCAGGGAAAGAGGCCCAAAAAAAAGATGATAACGAAGAATATGGAGCCTCCTTTTCCTCCAAAAAGGCAAACGACGATTAAGGAGTCAATGGAAAAGCCTATTTTGGTTGGGCCCATTTTATCTATCTCCATGGTCAAACTTAAAGACTAGGTTGAAGAGAGAGGACTAATAAAAAATATGAGGTTAATGAGTGTGGCCAAGGGGACTCCTGCCGAAGAGAAGGCTCAGAATTTCTTTGGGAAAGATTAGACAAATTGGCCCTTGAAGTTCTGGAGATGCTCCCTCGAGGTCTACCTATAAGGGTCATATGGACTGAGAAATATGTCTCCTATGTCAAGACTTTTGACACGATCGATATGATAGAGGTAGGTCTTGCCATATAGGCTCACTCATAAGGCTTCTACTTGAATGCCCAGATGGATATGATGAGGCTATAGAGGCTAAATAAAGACTTTCACCACAAAGGTGTTGTTGCAAAGGCGGAGGTGAATAGGCTAAAGGCTGAGGCCTTTATGGCTGATGAAGTCGTCGAGGCCTTCAAGGTAAGGCATGCTAAAGCGAAGTCGAAGGTAGAAAATTTGGCAAATAAAAATGAAAAATTGATTAAGAAAGTCCACATCTGTAAGGTTGAAGTAAATTCTAAAACAATGAGAAATGGGTGCCGAAGTCCAAAGTTGAAGAGCTGGCTGTTGAAGTTGCTAGTATGAAGCAACTGTTGAGTAAGTCTACAGAGATAACTATTAACAAGTATCGGGAACCTTTTATCTGAAGGAAGGTCATATACGACGAGGCCCTCCAAAGGATGGCGGACCAGCACCCCAAGTGGACTTGGCTGTTATAACGAATGAGTTTCTCCTGGCAGAGCCATCCATTCCTGCAGATGATGCAATTGAGGACACGGTTGAAGACTTAGAGGAAGGCTAGCTGCATGCTTAGCAGGATAATGCCGCTTCATAGATTTAAGCTTTTCTTTGTCTTTTATTAGCTTTGCACCTCAGATGCTAAATGCATGTCATTTCTCATAATCAGTTCACCATTTGAATGTATAATTTTTTTTCTTATGTAGCTGTTGTTTTACTTTTATTTCATTTTGTACAAGTGTCAACGCCGACGGATTATATAAACTGAAAATATAATAAATCTGAACTAATTAATAATCTGAGCTGGTTAAGAAATAGTAACTCGTATCGAATCTTCTAAGCGAATTGACGCAATGTTTTAGGATAGTTCCAAGGTAGTTTCATTAAAGTGATTTAGTTAAGTATGCATACTTAAAGTGGATCGTTTCCTAAACTAATCTTTATATAGGTTCGTCAGAAGTTACTAGATAGTCAAAATATTTGAAAAGTTCACCATTAAGGCATAATATGACTTTTTGTTGAATAATAATAATAATGCCTTCACCGTTCCATGAGTTTGTTGAGGAGGGGCACTGCAAACTAAAGATAATGTGAGTTTATCCATTAGAGATATTTTATAAGATCATTTCAAATTCCTTTGTAAAGGAGGTAGCTCTTATGTGCAAATGCTTTTTCCATGATGTTTGATCCATCCATGGAAGGGGTTTGCCTCATAGGTTTCAAGGTTAGCCCCACAAGGGTGCTTCATACCTTTCCTTCCGAGTAGGATGATCTATCCATGAAAGGGGTTCAAGTAAGAACGAGTTCAAAGATGCAAAAAGTATCTTCATTCATAGAATAATTACATTAGTTAAGGAAGATCATCCAAACAAACAGATGGGCCATGCCTACTGGTAATACGTTTTGAAATGCTCGATATTCCAATGGTGGGGTAGTGTCTTTCCAGTGGAACAGATTGTCTCCTTTGTCGAAACTAAATCCATCCCATCATCAGAGTAAAAGAGAAAAAGAAAAAGTAGAACACCAGGGGAAGAGGCCCAAAAAACAAAGATGATAATGAAGAATATGGAACCTCATTCTCCTCCAAAACGGAAAACGACGATTGATGGGTCAATGGAAAAACCTATTTTGGTTAAGCCCATTTTATCTATCCCCATGGTCAAACTTAAAGAATAGGTTGAAGAGGGAGAGGGACTAATAAAAAAGAGGAGGTTAATGAGTTTGGCCAAGTGGATTCCTGCTGAAGAGAAGGCTCAGAACTTCTTTTGGAGAAGATCAGACGAACTGGCCCTTGCAGTTTTGGAGATGCTCCCCATCAAGGTCTACCTATAAAGTTCATATGGACTGAGAAATATGTCTCCTATGCCGAGACTTCTGACACAGTCGATATGATAGAGGCGGGTCTTTCCCTGTTAGCTCGCTCATAGGGCTTCTACTTGAATTCCCAGATGGATATGATGAGGCTATAGAGGCTAAATAAAGACTTTCGCCACAAGGGTGCTAATGTAGAGGCGAAGATGAAGAGGCTAAAGGCTGAGGCCTTTATGGCTGATGAAGTCATCGAGGCCTTCAAGGTAAGGCATGTTGAAGCGGAGTCGAAGGTGGGACATTTGGCAAATAAAAATGAAGAATTGCAGAAGGAAGTCCATCTCTGCAAGGTTGAAGTAAAAGCTAAGACAAGGAGAAGGGGGAGCTGAAGTCCCACGTTGAAGAGATGACTGCTGAAGTTGCTAGTATGAAGCAACAGTTGAGTAAGTCAGGGGAAACAACTATTAACAAGTATCTGGAACCTTTATCTGGAGGAATGTCATATAGGATGAGGCCCTCAAAAGGATGGCGGACCAGTACCCCAAGTGGACTTAGCTGTTATAACAAATGAGTTTCTCCTGGCAGAGCCATCCACCGCTGCGGATGATGCTATTGAGGACACAGTTGAAGACTTAGACGAAAGCTAGCTACATGCTTAGTAGGATGATGCCGCTTCATAGATTTAAGCTTTTCTTTATCTTTTTTTTTTTTAGCTTTCCACCTTAGACGCTAAATGCATATCACTTCTTATAATCAGTTCGCCATTTGAATGTATAATTTTTTTCTTAAATAGCTATTGCTTTATTTTTCTTTGAATTTGTACAAGGGTTGACGCCTTGACGGATTATATAAACTGACAATATAATAAATCTAAACTAATTAATAATCTGAGATGGTTAACAAATAGTAACTCGTATTGAATCTTCTAAGCGAATTGACGCAATGCGTTAGGGTAGTTCCATGGTAGTTTTATTAAAGTGATTTGGCTGCGTATGCATACTTAAAATGGATCATTTCCTAAACTAATCTTTATATGGGTTCGTCAAAAGTTGCTTGGATAGTCAAAATATTTCCTAATTATCAAATGTTCGCTATTAATGCATAATATGACTTTTTGTTGAATAATAATAATAATAATAATAATAATAATAATGCCTCCACCGTCCCATGAGTTTGTTAAGGCGGGTCACTACAAACTAAAGATAATGTGAGTTCATCCATTAGAGATTTTTTATAAGATCGTTTCAAATTCCTTTGTAAAGGAAGTAGCTCTTGTTACGACCCGTCCCGAATCACCCTAGTGGACCCGAAACGTGACGTGCACCGATGGTAGAGGTTGACTAGATGTCGATCCACCACCAAGGCTAACTATGAATTATTACAAAATATCAAGAATCACATGTTTATGAAAACTACAGTGCGATGGGCCTAAGATTTTTATTTTATGCTTTACCAAAATGTATCACATAGTGTGGCTATAACTCTGAAATCATCAGGCTCCTCAAGCTATCAAGAACCAATACTACATGTAAGAAAGATTGTGGAAAAATATATGAGCTAATAGCTCGTGAGTGAGAAATTTTAAAGCAATTATGCTTTCTCATTTATACATTTTTTCAATATCAAATTTACATCCTTTTACAGTTAACATTATAATAGCATAG
>CAIGRB010140686.1:41982-55007 GCA_903798255.1 Fraxinus quadrangulata | reverse complement strand
ACCAGGCTTCTTCTACAGAAATGCCATTACTGGAGTATATTTTGGGAACTTTCCTTTCAGAGACTAGATTGAGGTTCATCAATGATTAGTCAAGACTTGACAACATTAAGACTTATATGACTAACTTGGGAGCTACAATGAAGAACTTAGAGGTGCAAATTGGTCAGATAACAACTGTAATATAGTCCCAAAGAAAGGGAAATTTTCCAATGACATGGAGGTTAACCCAAGGGAGCACTGCAATGCCATTACATTAAAGAATGGTAAAGAAGTTGAAGAAAGAAAGCCTAAAGAGGTTGTGGGGCCTATACCGAATCTCATACTTATAGAGAAATAGCAGAAGATCGAAGCAGGGGAACAAAAGAGATTAATAAACCTTATTCAATCTCATTTCCAGACAACCCACCTATCTTGAAGCCCCAGCTACCATTCCCATAGAGATTCATGAAGCAGAAATTTGATGAGCAGTTAGTAAGGTTCCTGGAAGTCTTCAAGAAAATCCACATCTACATTTCTTTTGCAGATTCCTTGGCCCAAATGCCTAACTATGCCAAATTCTTAAAGGAAGTGATGTCAAATAAGAGAAAGTTGGATGAGTTTGAGACAGTTAAGCTGACAGAAGAGTATAGCACCATTCTTCAGAAGAAGCCTTCTCAGAAATTGAAAGATCCAGGCAACTTCAACATTCCTTGCAATATTGGTGGTATCACATTTGATAAAGCATTGTGTGACCTTGGTTCTAGCATTAAATTGATGCCCCTATCAGTGTTCGAAAAGTTAGGTCTTGGAGAAGTGAAGCCCACAACCCTCACCTTGTAACTGATAGACATATCAATTATATACCCCAAGGGCATTATTGAAGATGTATTGGTGAAGGTCGATAAGTTCATCTTTTCGGTGGACTTTATGGTGTTGGATATGGATGATGATAATAAAGTGCCATTGATTCCTGGTAGACCCTTCCTGGCTACTGGAAGAACATTGATTGATGTATAGAAGAGAAGTTGACACTACAGGTTAATGAGGAGCAAGTTGTATTCAACATACATCAATAGGAAAAATCCTCAAAAAAAGTTAACACCTGCCATATGGTCCTATCAATTAATGAAGTAAAAGGGTAAAAATTGCAAAAGAACATTGTTCCATGACCCTCTAGAGCAATACATGGCAACCGATTACTCAAAGATTGCTATAGCTGATACCAAAAGCTATACAAGGACCAAGAAAGTAGTGGATTTCGTTTTAACTCAAGAAGTCGATCCACCTGACAGATTGAAGAACCTCTGAAACCTCCTAACATTATCAAATCAAAAGTGGTTTAGGAAGTTATACCTGAGTTAAAATTGTTCAACTCTATTGGTCATACTACAGTGAACAAGAATACAAAGCCAAGGATAAAGTTTAGAAAGAAAAGAGAAGTGTCACTTGAAGATCCAACATAGACACCTCGGTTATGTCAAGCTAATGATGTTAAATGAACGCTTTTTGGGAGGCAACCCAAGCTTTCTTTCCTTTTATTTATTTTGTTTTCGAGTTATATGATAGTTTAGTTTATTTTACAGTTTATTTATGAATCATCATTCATATTTCGTCTTCTCTTAGATTTTTGAGTAATCAAGTTGGTTATTAGATGTTTGAGCTAAATAACTCATGTTCCATGTATTTAATATCTAAAATTTGATTTTTCAGGAACGTGATGTCGTGAAACACTCAAACCAACATTGACAAGGATAAAATTGGATAANAAAAAAATTAGGGAAGTCCTCCTTACTTTTCTTTAATTTTACATTAGGACAATGTTCAATTTAAGTTTAGGGTGTATTATAAATTGTCTAATTACCTAATATTTTTATTTTGTGTGATTTACGTGTTTTTTAAAAAGAGAATTTACTTGTTTTGCATACTTGTGTGAGTCAGATAGCCTTGTTGGTAATGCTATATATTATTGAGGACTCGTGTTAGTTTATGGATCATGAATATATTATATGTTTTGGTTAAATTTTTTGCTTATTCATGCAGAATGTAAAGTATTTATGCATGTGAGTTGATTGTGGTATTGTACATGAGTAGGAATCAATTGATTCAAGTTTATAGGTTGAAATAGAGAACTTAGATGATCAATCCCAAAATCGAATATTCACTATATCCTTAATCTTGTATAATATAATTTGGGGCATTCAAGCTGGTAAATGATATGATTTAAGATTGTGGTAATTCCATGTATGCTAAAAAAAAAAAATTGTGTGGAGTGTCTTCAGCTTTCAAGTATGAACTAAGTGATGGCCATATGTTAGGAATCTAGCCCTTTGATCATTTTTGCTTTCCTTTTGAAGAAAGAGCATGGCACTTGTTAAATCATTGCTTCACACCTGCACCTTTTTTACTCAAGTTAGTAAGTTCTTAGGGGTTATTTAAGACCTGGTACCCTTTGGTATTTCAAAATCGAGGAGTTATCAACTAAAAGCTCGTTACAGAGGTCAATAAGAGAAAGAAAAGGTGATGTTAATATTGAGCTAAAAAAAAAAGACAATATCAAAACAAGCGAAAAAAATTGTGCAATTGTGAAAGATGTTGAGGGCTTAGATATCTAGTGGATTTGAATTACTTAGTATAAACTTGATTATCAAAGCACTCATGAATTGGGAGAATTATCACATGGCTTGAATTGTTGACATTGCTGGCTGAAATGAACCAAATTTGAGTGGTGTAAGAATTTAGTATTGAAAATTAACTTTAGAATACACATTGGGATGTGAAAAGAAAACAATTTTGAGAGTGTATGAATTTCACGAGCGAAATAAGGAAATATTTGACTTTTAAGGTCAGGAATTATATCAACTTATTATTGTACAACATTGCACTTAACTCTCCACACACACACACACACACACACACCCACCGTTTTGCATTGAATAGGTAAAAATTTAGCTTGAGCATTATAACTTTGAAGTGATTTATGAATTTGATGTTATGTTTTCAATCTTGAGCTATAAAGCAAGATATCTAGCGGAATTTATTTTAAATGATTTTGTTTGATTTAGTTGTATTTGTAGATTCGTTAGTTATTTTCTAGAGTTTGTGTTTGCTCAAGGACTAGCAAAGTATTAAGTTTGTGGGTATTTGATCAGAGTATTTCACTCATAATTTAGATATCATCCAACCTTGATATTTAACTTATTTTTATGAATTTTAGAACGTTATAATGTGTGTTTTGATGTTGTGACATAGGTTGATAAAATTGAAGGACATAAGTAAGAGTTGGCAAAATTGGAGAAAGTAGCTCAATTGTAAGAGATTCAAAGTTTGGGGACTAAGTGTAAATACTCGAAAGTTGTGTCAAACCTCAAAATGAAGATTCGAGAGTATATGGATTCAATTGGATGAAGAAAGAAGTCAAATGGATCAAATATAGTCAAAGTATGATCACACATCAATTTTCAATCGAAAAAGTTGTGCTCCAGATTTGTAGTCTCATATTGAGATTCATTTTTGACATAGCAAATGTTTGAATTGGAAAAGAATATCTTAAGTAAAGTTGTAGCCATTTGAGTTATCTTTCCAAATCAATTGAATCACTTCAATTGGATATCAAGAGAAAATGTTATAATAAAAACATTGAAAGATGCGTAGTGCAATGTTTCTACCCGAAGATGGGTGCCGCAATGCCCACATTTCTTAAAAAATAGAATCATGGGCGACGAGGCGTCGTTGGGCTAGAAAATGGGTTTTAATATTTTTGGATTCTTTTCTTGGCCCGATTAAGCTCTAAGTTGTCTAAGACTTCAAAATATTATAAATACAACCTTGAAAACCTAATTCTAGAGGGGAGAACGGTGCAAGAGGTAAGGGAGAATTCAACACAATTCTTCAAGAAGGTAAGAAGGAAAAAATCAAGAGATTTAAGAACAAAACAAAGAAGAATAAGAGAAGAAATTGGAGATTTATATCCTAGTTTTTCTATTCTATTCCCTATGTCTTTTTATATGAATTTTAATATTTTCATAGATTACATCATGAGCTAAATTCATTATCTAGTCTTTGATTGTGTCAAAACCTTGAAAATATGGATTGATTAATTTTAGTTATTTTATTAGATTTTCCACATGCATTTATTTGTGTTATGATTTTAATGCTTTTAATTAATTGACCCTTAATTGAATGATTTGATACTAGTCAATTCTAGTACTCGAAAGAGGGAAGTTTAGGCGTGATCATAAGAATAACACAACCTCGAAAATTATAGGTTTCGAGTGAAAATATAATTTTTTTGAAGCATATTCCATTTAAGATTCACGAACTTGATAAATTCTATATTTTAATTCGGAATAGAGATATTGGAACTGAAATATATGAATAGTTTTTACTTAACACTCGAGAGAGAGTAAAATTACGTTAGTATTCTTGCTTATAAGTTTTGGAAAATTGATTAGAAATAATTATATAATTGAGAATCATATTTGATAGTTAGGTGAAATCATTATCCTAGGCTTCCTCACTTGATTATTTTTCTAACCCGCATTTATTTGTTAATTCGTCACCATATTAGTTTAAAAACATTGATTATAATATTCATTCGTTTAGATAAAATAGAGAATATATAATTATAGTATTTAGTACAAATCTGAATTACAATCCCCGTGGGCAGGAGTGGGCAAACCTTGCCTTTTTTGGGTGGGTTTCGGGTATTGGGTTGGGTAGTCAGGTCGGGTTGCGTCGGGTTATGGGTTAACAACCTAAACTCGATCCAAACCGACCCGACCCGACTACATTAAAAATTGAAAAAGAAAAAAGAAAAGGGAAACATGTTAAATTGACAAGCAAAACCCTAAAAGCCTAGTCACCTCCACTCGCTTCTCAAATCGCATCTCCACTTTCCACTCTCCACTTTCAAATCACTATGGTACCAAATTCCTCTCCTAAACTAGAAGATTTATTGGGTGGTCCAACAATGGCTACTCATGACTACAGGAGTCAGAGAGAAACGATGACTTTAAGCCTTAATAGCATATTCTACAACCAATAGTCCATTAACCAGTAGCAACACCATCTAATGCTTGTGGTGGTGGGGGTGCAATGGGCTATGGGGATTTGTAGTCTTTGAGTTAGTCCATGAGACTCACTGTATAGCATTGGGAACCAAGAAGAGAGGACCTGAAAAAGTTGCACATAGGTGGACTGGTAGAGGTATGAAGCTCATCTGTGGGATAACAATTGCAAGAAGAAGGGGCAGACTAGAAAATGGAGGCAAGGTTAGCAAAGAATAATGGATATCCTTGACAATAAATGTTGTTTTGGATGTATTATGGGTTCTGACAGGCATATTTGGCTCCATTTCATGGTCTAACTTTTGGTTTGATTTTTATTGACATATTCCATTATTGTTCTAGATCGTGTACTGTTTCCATCAAATCAAATAAATCACAGTTTATCTAGGTAAGATTATTTATTGTTTTCAAAAGTGTATTAAGCTATTGAGTACAATTTATGAAGTAAAAACTTGTGATTATCTCATTCTAGGTGGTTATGACATGGAAGAGAATAATCCAACAAGAAGACAATTGAAATCAGTTCGCAGAACAACAGGAAATCTTTTTTAATTGGTACATAATTCTTTGATTGTACTTTCCTTTAGAATTATGAACTTTGCATGTTTTATGAGGTTTGGGAAACAAGCTGGCTGATTCAAATTTAATGCTGATTCATCAGTGTTTTCTGTGAATTCATTGTTTGAACTGAAAATTGGTTGAAAAGTTAATTATGTAGGGCATTGTTTATATGCTAATTTGAAAGAAAAAGTTGTTTGTGAGTTTATATGTTGCTGTTGTTGTTTGGTTTGGCGCACTCTAAAATATATCTAAATTCCACATGATAAATTTGCATTGTAACAAAAGAAAGTTTCAGATCTTATACATGCAAAGGAAAATTATGTAACATTTTAGATTGAAGTTTAAATCAAGATGGCGAGTTATTTAATTCTTACTAAATACCGCATGTCTTTGGCAAACTGACCAATCCAATCATACCCGACCGACACTTGATTGGGTTGGGTTTCAACATTTACACGGGTTGGGTTGGAGCAGGGTTGGGGCAAACACCAACCCAACCCACGCCCACCCCTGCCCGTGGGTTTGATACTCTAACTTCATTACTATATTACAAAATTTGGCACCGTACACTTGCGGTATAATTCACGTTGCATAAAACGTGTGACATATATGAATAAAAAATATATTTGATTAATTTAAGTTATAATTTAAGCTTTGTCAAATATAAGTTCATGTATCTTTACTTTTGGAGATTCGAGTGAAGNACTAAACAAATAAAAAGACAAAAGTTCGAACTAATTATGGATATGATATTAAAAACTTGAACTATAAAAATATATTAAATTTTTCCTTAACAATTTTAAAATTAATTGAATATTTTTTCTAAAAATATCTAATGTTATGCTAACTAAAAAAGTCTAAAACTCGGGCCAAGTAAATTTTGAGTGAAATTCGCACATCACTTTAATAATTGAGTTTTTTTCCCCCTCTCTTTTCTATGAGTGTGTTTGATGCACATTTTTTAATTGAGAATGCATTTTTTTTGATATGATGGGGAATATGTGGTTGAAAAAGAATGAAAAATTATTAATGTTATTGAAGAACGTGTGGTTGAAATGAGTAAAATAATGAAAATGAGAATGAGAATGTGACTTAAACATGGACTATATCATCTATTTGTACATTATCATGTATACAATAATGTACAAATAACATTATTCATAAATTATAGTCAAAATTTTGCTTTTCATTCATTGTGCTGAAATAACATAATTTTTAAACTCAAATTACAAATAGATTTAGTTCTTATTTGGTGGGAATTAAAATTAGATTTTTAGTAGATTTTGATAAAAAAAAAATTGATGAAATGTGTTATTGAAAAGTTGTGGGTTCCATAAAATATGTGGTTAAAATTAACTATTGACTTTGAGTTATATTAAAATTTAGATTTTAATCAATACTAAACAGAGACTTAGCATGTTGATATTCGAGTTATTTAACATCGTGTTTACTAAAACTTCTATAAAATAATAATATTAATCTAGAAACCGAGAAAAATTATTAATTTATATAAAGATTACACAGCCATTTTCTATACAATATTACAGTATGATGAATGCTGAAAACCTTTTAAATAATTTTATTGAAAATGTTACTATGATAAAATAATATACCAATGAAGAGATTATTTAATGGGTACTGAATATGCTTACAGAGAATATTTATGATTTAAATGATAACTATGGTTTATCAATTATTTCTTCAAAGGAAGTCTTTCAAGTATCATAGCCTTGGAATAATTACTTCCTAAATTTTTTTTACCAAATATGTATACGTTTATCAAAAACTTAGAGCATCTCCAATGCTGGTGGTGTAAAATGGATCTTAATTATGATTTAAATCTTCAAAGTGATCAAAATCCTCTCGAATGAAGAGATGCAAAGAAAATGCATTTTGCATTTTTGGCAGAAGAATTTACATCTTTTTTTTTTTTTTAAGAAGAGGTAAAAAGTGGATTTAGATTTTTTCGTTAGAACATTATTTGAATTTAGATGCACCAGAGTGTAAATAAGGATGTAAAAATGATTTTGCAGAAATCAATTTCCATCATCATTGAAGATGCTTTTAGGGATGAAGTTTCTTTGTGTTTTGCTTTAAGTACCAAAAAAAATGCAAACAAATTTAGATGTATACTTTAAGAATAATTGAATTGAAAAAATAGCTGTAAAGTAAAAAATTCTTTAATATGTATTATAAAATTTTAAATATTTAACTAATTATTGATATTTTCGTTTAATTCTAAAGAATTATGAAGAATATACATTGTATGCATTTGGCAAGATTATTACCTTACTATATACTGACCGGAGTCAAATTATGAAATTTTATTATTTAAGTGAATTCATTTTTCGAGATTTTAGCCCTTATTTGATAATCATTATTTAGGGAAAATAATATTTTGAATAATAATTTTTAGGAGAATGTGTGGTTAAAAAGTAGAATTTTTTTTGAATTTATATGCAGAATATTTTATTGTGTGATTGTGTGGTTGAAAATAAGTGTAGAAAAAAGAGATCAAATAATAGTTATCAAACAGGGGAGTTGAATTATTTTTTAGCCGCTATTTGACATATATTATTTGAAAATTATTTTTTTGGGTTAATTTCACAAATGGTCATTGAAGTTACGCGAAAATAACAAAATGGTCACTAAAGTTAAAAACTTGCAGAAAAGTTTCATGCGGTTTCAAAAATGGTCACTGAACTTAGTTTTAGGACTATTATGTCTTAATTGAAACCTAAAGCACGAAAACACGTGGACAACGAAGTTGGAGGACCTCAAGTGCAAAATTCAACTTAAAATCTCCCCAACCCCAAACCCAGACCACCACTTTTCGCTCCCCATTCCACCACATTCCGGCAACCAAAATCACTGAACCAACACACTATCTTGAAACCCTCGCTTCCCTCTAAACAAACCCATCCAAGAACCGCTCCTACCTCCGACGGTGGTGGCTGGAATTTCGTCCCAAAGTGTGCCTCTCGCACAGTCGGCAGTTTTGTGCTATGTGAGAGGCCCACTTTTGGACAAAATTCTACCATTTTTCCGTGACCAAAATCATCGACCCAACAAACCACCTTAAATTCCTCACTGTCCTCTATGCAACCCATCCAAGAATCGCTCCTAAATTAGCCGGAAAGTGGTCGAATTTCGTCCCAAAGTGGTGGGCTTGCACAAGACAGCAATGCTAGCCGCCACTTTTGGGACCAAATTCCACCACTTTCCAACCACCAAAATCACCAGACAAATACAGCGCCTTGAAGCCCTCGATGTCCTCTACGCAATTCCATCTAAGAATGGCTCAAAAATCTGCGAGAAAGTGGCCGGAATTTCATCCTAAAATGGCGGGCAAGCATGGGACAGTAATGCCGGCTGCTATGTTGGGACCAAATTCCACCACTTTTCAGCCACCAAAACTACCGGACTAACACACTATCTTGAAGGCCTCGCTGTCCTCTACGTAACGCACCCAAGAATAGCTCTTAAATCTGTCGAAAAGTGGTCAGAATTTCGTCCCAAAGTGGCGGCTGGCAGTTTTTGTTGTGCAAGCGGCCCACTTTGGGACGAAATTCTGGCCACCTTCCGGAGCATTTAGGGATGATTCTTGTGTGGGTTACGTAGAGGTAAACGAGGGCTTCAAGGTGGTGTGTTGGTCCGTTGGTTTTGGTGGATGGTAAGTGGTGGAATTTGGTCCTAAAGTGGCGGCTGCCATTGTGGTCCTGTGCAAGCCCGCCACTTTGGGACAAAATTTCGGCCACTTTCCGACAGATTTAGGAGCGATTCTTGAGTGGGTTGTGTATGGTGTGTTGGTTCGATGGTTTTGGTGGCCGGAAAGTGGTGCAATTATGTCCAAAAGTGGGCTTCACGCACAGCACAAAACTGCCGGCTACGCGAGAGGCCCACTTTGGGACGAAATTCTGACCACCACCGTCCGAGGTAGGGACGGTTCTTGGGTGGGTTGCATAGAGGGAAGCGAGGGCTTCAAGATGGTGTGTTGGTTCGGTGGTTTTGGTGGCCGGAATGTTGTGGAATGGGACGCGAAATATGGTGGTCTAGGTTTGGGGTTGGGGAGATTTTAAGTTGAATTTTTCACTTGAAGTCCTCCAATTTCTTTGTCCACGTGTTTTGGTGCTTCAGGTTTGAATTAATATATAATAGTCCTAAAATTAAGCCCAGTGACCAATTTTGAAACCACATGAAACTTCAGTGACCATCTCTACAAGTTTTTAACTTTAGTGACCATTTTATTATTTTCGCGTAACTTCAGTGACCATTTGTGAAATTAACCCTATTTTTTTTTTTTACATATTCATTTTCAATCACGTATTTACACAATAAAATATAACGCACGTAAACTTAAATCTTTTTCCTACTGTTTAATCACGTATTCTCCTAAAAATTACTATAATTTTTCTTTTTTTCTTTTTTTTTTTCAAGCAATTGTTGTCAAATAGGGGCTTAGAGTTTAGCGATGACAATTAAAGAATTTAAAGTTGAAAAATGTTTATTGTATATTATCATGTACATATTATTTTACAAATTGATGAGATGTCAAAAAGAAATTTGGAGATATTTTTTGAGCAATATTATTGGAACATCAAGGTGTATATTACACTGTACAAATAGATGATATAGAAGAGACAGAGAAAAAGAGAAGGTAAGAAATGATATAGAAGAGACAGAGAGAGAAAAAAAAGAGAAGGTAAGAAAATAAATTCAATTATTATAATCTATATTTCTCTTTCATTTCACTTGTACATCATAATGTACAAATGGCATTATTATTATTATTATTATTATTATTATTATTATTATTATTTTACCTTTTTTAAAATTTGATTGATGAGATTTTGATTCAATATTTCGTTACATCACCTCTTGATAAGTAAATTTGTAAATGATGATGTACATATAACACAATCTTCTAAAGTTTGTTAAAAGGTAAAGTTTCAGTGGTCATTCCTAAAACGGTTGTGCCACATATATACAATGGTGTATGTACACTAGATATGGTTGGGTTAGAATTGTTTAACCAAATAAAAAAAAAATTTACTCTCTTTTTGACACCTTTGTATATAAAACATTTGTGTTATTAACATATCCCTATATATAGAGTTCATTGTGCAAAACATCTTAACGTTTTTTTTTCACCTATATTTACACTTTTCATTGCGGAAATCATCAATTTCATTGAATTTCTAAATAAAAAGTTATGAAATGATGAATATACAATTCTATTTAAATAAAACAAAAGAAAAATAAAAAAAATAATTGCAACCATACTCCAAAAATTTTTTTATTTAAAAAAAGTGCAAATAGGTCTCAATTAAATTATTAAAATATTAAAAAATTAAAAAAAATTGATCATCTTCTTCTAAATCCTCTGACCCAACCCGTATCTTTATCCGCAAACCCAAACCAAAGCTAGTAACACTTGCATTTACACATGAAGAACAGAAGCAAGCAACTAGGCATTGCAATCAAGAATGCATAATCTTCCCAACCCGCAAAGCAAAGCAATAAATGAAAGTTGAATTGCTGACTTTAAACATCGATTTGAAATCTCATTAAATCTAGTAAAAGACAAATCAAATAAATTCAAGATGTTAGAATACTTACTTGTACCTCCCTTTCTGCTCGCTAATTAAACTATGAATATAGGTGGGTTCTAATAAATTCTAATTCTTCAAGAACCCATGTTAATAAAGTTTACCCAAACTCCTATTTTATCTATATGAACAAAAAACTTCAAAATAGAAAGTACATACTAGAAGTAAAAGAAAAGAAAAGAAAAGTTAAAAGAAATATAGATGAGTTAGCGTGACGTACTTTACTAAAATCATAAAATACTTACTTTGGCATAATTCTTTTCAACTTTGTCTTGAACGCTGTCCACTTGTCAGGGTCCACCTCTCAAAAGAGATTAGGGTACGTCCCGTCCACAAACGTTCTCCTCTTCGCCTCAACCGTGAAGGAAGAAACGAAATACTGTGACGGCAATCTCGACCTTTTACTGATCACCTGTTCTGACACATGAACATCACGCTTCTTACCCTCTATCATGACTGGTGTCCTCTCCTCATCTACCACTCCAACATTATGGCATAAATCTACTACCTCGCCTCTCAACTCTCGCCCCTACCTCATCTCGTAGCCTACCCACCTCCTCTCTCATTTCTCATCATAACGCGCCCACCTTCTTTACCATAAATCCAGTCAGACGTACGTACAAATTATTGAAATAATGAGTCCTGACTGCGTGCAGGATCTCTATGGGGGAGGTGTATCGATGTGGGAGAAAGAGATCTCAATGGCGGAGGTAATCCCCTCAACGAAGGTGATCTCATCGGTGGAGGTGATATCCAGAGCGAAGGAGATTTCGAAACGACATACAATATAAATCGCAAATGTATATAATACTCACTTGAGGGTTATCGAGGAGAGCTAATAAATATTTGCCGATGGACAACCATCTACTCAGGATGCTCGCTAATGATGCATCCAAGGGAAGCATGTCTCCCCCTGCCTCACAAACCGAGTAAGCAGAGGGGAATGATCTCATATGCTCAGATCTGCAATACATACAATTATTATATATAAATTTAGTATAAAAATATTTTAAAGTTGATTATGTTAAAACATTTATCGACACTTCCAGGGGCAATCCATACGTATCGTGCTTACGCAAGGACCACTTGGGCTTCGAATATTATATGATGAAGATGTTTACGGTGTCCTTCCACTCCACAGATAGTTGTTGAAGGCATCGACATCGTCAACAACTTCTAAATGAAAAAGGTTGGTCGCAATCTTCTTGTGATGACATATCACCACGCTCTCAAAGATATAGACTAGTCCCAACTTTAATTTGTTTAACATTTGGTCGCACTCTCCAATTGCACCAATCAGCTACGGTAGAAAATATGTATCATACACCCTATTGTTTTTTTTTGGTATCGTCACTAGCTACTTTATTGCAAGTAATTTTCAGTCTAGTCATCAAGGCAAACTCAAACATAGAGCAACTAGCGACTAGGCCCCTGATGTCGAAGTGGAGAGTATCGCCGTCGACTAACTTAAGCAGTCGACATAGTAATGTATCAATGATATGTTCGGAGTACTGCACCTCTCTCAACTGATACAGGGCCACAAGAAGGACTGACGTAGCATATGTCCGTGCTGATTATCGAACAACTCCAACACAGTAGTAAAACTCTCAAATCTATTATTCCAAGTAGCTTTTCCCGCCATATGTCTCAACTTAGTACCAATATGATACTCCATCTTATGAAAATTCAAATGTTAGAACCTTAAACAAAAGATAATGAAATGAAGCACACAATCAAAAAATTAAGCAAATCGAATTGTACTATACGCAATAAATAGATTCATTTATATCGGCGCTAATAGAAAAATAAA
>CAIGRB010140686.1:0-26874 GCA_903798255.1 Fraxinus quadrangulata | reverse complement strand
CATCGGGTTAAATACTTTCGTCACGGCCCGTAGGCCCCTCCGTGACCGAAAGTGGGTCTCAAAGACATCTCATAATCAATACTAGAATACGGTCAAGCCACTCAATGAACTACATATATACGGTCAGACCCCTTCATCCCCAGTCAAGACCCCTCGTGTAGTATAGAACACGGCCAAGGTCACTCCGTGAACTAGAATAAGTATATAATCATTGTTACTTTTTTGGCCGATCTCAATATCACATATGTCTCACATTCCAATTCACAATTAATCCATATACCAATCTTTAAAATTTCACATAGATCATAATGAATAAATATTTCCAAATTAATCATGTAATTGGACAAATAATTCATATAATTGCATAAAATGTACAATAATATAATTAATTATCAATACTTCAAAAATATTAAGTTTTTCCACTCACAAACTATTTACGGAACGATAAGTTTGGCTGGTGAGCTATCTCAATCTCTTCGCTGCCTCTTGATATAATAATAAATTTATTCGGGTCAAAACTCAATTCACAATTTTAAGAAGAATAATAAGATAACTATTTCACTTCTCTTTAACCATTTACCCACTAATCACCACATATACCAAATTCATTATTCACTCACCTTATACACATATACAACCCCCATATATAATTTAATTCAATGCCTAAACTTCTATATTTATTAGTTAGTTTCATTAAACTTGTAAAATCAGAGAAAAATCTTGACAAAAACAGCATTAAAGTTTCATAATATTGAATGCTAGCACTAGTTTCTGAATTTAGCAAAATCCTCGATAGAAATGACACTTTCTGGCCAGAATTTCAAAAATAGCAATGTACATGAATTTTGAACGAAAATTGATTTTAAAAATACTAAAATCCAACATCAAATCCATATCTCACTCTAATACATCATATAAATACAAGGAAATTATAGAATAAGTATCTATTTAATAAACTCATTTCAAGTTTCCATTTTCTTCAACTCAAATCTTCAATTAAATATTTCTTTACTATATTATTCTCGATTAATATCTAAAATATATTTCAAAAACCCATTTTCTTTTAGGGAAAAATTTCATAAACCCTAAAATCTAATATCATTATTCAATAATCAAAATTTATGCCTACCTTAAGAAATTGAAAGTTGTAACCTATTTTCCTTCCTTTCATTTTTCTTCTTCCTCTCTTTTCTCTTTTCTCTTTCCTTTTCCTCTCATTTTTCTCTCTTGGCCCGGTCTCTGTTTCTTCTCGCCAAAGGAATGAGTCAAATGCATTGATAAGTCAAAATAAATGGATAACTATAGTCAAATTGCAAGGTCAAGTCCCCAATCTTCTTAAAAAATCATCTTTAGTCTTTTCCTTTCTAATTAAGTAAACTAACTCCCTAAATTTCCTTATATATTATTTCTAACCCTTTAAGTATTAGTAATTATCAATTAGACCCCCAAAAAAAATCATTCATTCAATATAATTCTTATTTGATCTTGACTTTGACCATAAATGAATGAGGTGTAACAAATAGTTACTAAATGTTCATCCATATTAAAAAAAATATTACACATCCATCACTCATACTAATTTCATTCGTCCATGTGGACTTCGTCAATGCTAAAAAAGGATTAGCAGTGAGTAACTTTTTAAATTTGGTAGAACAAATAGTGAGCTAAAATAAAGTCCAATGATCATTCATTTAATTAACTCATTTGGATATCTATTTCTTTAAAATGGCTATGGACGCAAAACTCTCAAATTTTGACTATTTTTCAAAGGCAAAAATGGACATTCTTCGCACTTTCCTCTAATTATTACATCGATATGTGAAACACTCAATTTTTGACTATTTTCCAGACGGCATGTGAAAATGGACATTCTTCACACTTTCCTCCAATTAATATACTGATATATTAGCTTTCCAATCTGTCAAGGAAGGAAGGAAGGAAACAAAAGCAGAAATTACTTGACGACTTTTTTCCAATCTGTCAAGGAAGGAAGGAAGCAAAGCAGAAATTACTTGACGACTTCTAAGAAATCAAACACAGATTATCTGGTCTCCTATCACTCAAAAACCCTTCTGAAATCTCTTATCAGTATCAAGATCGCTGTTTTGTGGAAAACAAACTAATATGAGAAAGAAACCACTCATTGCTACTGTTCAAGGATGTGTCAAAATACCATTGGCCGAACACAAGAATATCTCTCTTAAGAAGAAGCAATTGTCTAAGCTAAGAAAGCAACTTGTTGACGTACCATTCTAATAATATCGAGAACATTGTCACCATCTTGATAATTTAATACCTTTTTAACCAAGAAAAAATTATTAATTACTTTAATAAATGAATAAATTACTAATTTTATGAAGATAATTTTTATTTTTGAAAAATATTGTGTCTAATAAGTTCTAGTATTGAGTTTGTCTTGCCAAATGTTTTCTGCATTATGAAAAGTTGGAGAAGAGATCGAGGTCGACATCAATTTTGACAGAAACAAACTCCTCTAGATAACATTATACGAAGGCTTCCAAGATATATTCTGGAGTTGTTATTATTGAGCTAAAGTTAATTAATAAGATTAATTATTTGGGCCATGAGGCGGCAACAATCTCTCCCAATCTGTTTCATCTACTGTACTTGAAGAAGAAGATCCAAGTTGAATATTCTGATCATAAATCGGAGTACTCGACCCAGATATACTAGGGGATATGGAGCAGGAACTTGGTTCCCTCAAGGATTTTAAAGCAAGTTGCCTAAGTTGTTCCCACGGAGAACAGCTTCCACGAGTCTCTCGCTATTATCATAGCTATTAGACATCTAGCCTAATTTTTCCTTAATACCGTTTAATGTAATGCATTCTATTCTACCAATCATGCTTTGAGTGGAATATTTTTGAAGTGATATGGCTCGAAGCCGATGATTCTTTAATTGTTTCATATCAACATCAAACCCTGTATTATTTACATAACATTTCGCTGGAAAATCTTCCTTTGTTTCTTTGCAGCAACTCTTTGTTCTTCTCATTACACTCGTATATCAAAGAAGGGACAAGGAAAGCAAATGAGAGGGAGCTAGAAAATTTATTTCCACTTTATTTAGAAATCCTTAATCTTGAAAAGATCCCTTTTCTTCGGAAAGCAAATGAGAGGGAGCTAGAAAATTTATTTCCACTTTATTTAGAAATCCTTAATCTTGAAAAGATCCCTTTTCTTCGGTTTTTCACATTTTCTTTTGAAACGGACTCTCTCTCTCTCCATTTGTAGCAGGTCGAAACTCAATTCCTTCAATAACGAGGTAATTAAACAATCGAACAAAGAGATCCAACAGCTGTGCCTCCACCGGGCCATCAAATCCTAGATCATTATAAAACATTCCCAATTGTACTTCCATCCATCCGTCCGGTCTACTCACTTCAATCTGCTGACTTTTACCCGCCAACTCTGGTTGAAGGTGCAACGTAGTAGCTCGCCTTTCGGCATCATGATCTTCATCAAGATTAACGAACTTGATAATCCCTTTCGCCGGTCGAAGGTCCTTGTAAGACATTTCAAATCTATATATGAGATAAGCTGCATAACGAGTCTTTGGGGACAACATTTGTGTTTCTATCTTCCCTCGGATTTCTATCTTCTCTCGGATATCGAAATCCGAAATATTTCTGAGTTCTGCCACCTTTGAGAATCTGCACATCATATAATTGATATTCCCCTTATCAGAATGCAATTTCCAAATTAAATTTAAAAGCAAAAGATATGGTCAGTGATACCTGGAGTCTGCGTGAGGTGTCAATTTCCAGTAATCATTAACAGGTCCAGGTTTGAGTTCCGTTGCTCCAATCAAATAACATTTCTTCCCAGTAGTTTTATCAATATGAAAGCTCTGCAAGTTTCAATGTTGAAATAATTACTCCTCATATTAGTAAATTATGACAAGCACTAAAATTCATTTTTTTTTTAATATATTTTCTCTCACACGGACTTCGAATATTGTCTACGTTGAACCTCCGACAAAATGATGATAATTTAATCTGAACAATATAACACATACCATTTTATGCTGCCATAAATTCAGCCATAAGTAAGAAGCTTGATAAATAAAAAGAATTATCAAGTAAACATACCATTTTGCCTTCATCAAGTAAAATAGGAAAGCTACAAAGACTCGTATAAAGATCTTCCTTGGTTGCATAAGCCACAGGATTCACGGATCTGGAGATGATGTCCTCATAATCAGGCGGCAACAATCTCTCCCAATCTGTTTCGTTTACTGTACTTGAAGAAGATCCAAATTGAATATTCTGATCATCATAAATTGGAGTACTCCACCCAGATATACTAGAGGATATGGAGCAGGAACTTGGTTCCCTCGAGGAATTTAAAGCAAGTTGCCTGAGTTGTTCCCTACGGAGAACAACTTCCACAAGTCTCCCCCAATTATCATAGTTATTAGACATCTAGCTACAAAATCTCCTATAAGAGACTCCCACTTGAATTGTTGCAAGTTTAATTACTGGTTTCTTCACAGTTTGTTGTGCTGATTTTAATTCAGATATGTAGCCCTGTTTGGGGTCAAATTTAATGTGTTTTTGGAGAAATTATATTTTGAAAAAATGATTTTTTTTTTGAAAAGTATGTGCTTGAAGAAGGAAAATTTTGAAATTATTTTCAATATTATTTTATTAGAGGATATGTGGTTAAAAGAACGAGCGAGAAAAATGCATTAAAATTAAAACGAAATCCAAACAAGGTACTAGATCGAAGTCTTGGTCAATAGCTATCCATGACTGAAGAATAAAAAAAACTGGATTCCCCAAGAAAAAGCCCGTTGATGCCGGAAAAAGCAGCCTAGCCTATTAGGATTGTTACCCTATGGCCAATCTAGTAGTGATTAATTTGGACCGTTTGATGAGATGTGATGAGAGATCAATGGCGGCAGTCAAGTAATTCATAACCCCACTTAGGATTGACAAAATAGCTCGTCGATTCGGGCGGTTTGTGCTAGGCCCGGAAAAAGCCTGAGTCGAGCAGCTCGTGGCTCGGGCCAGTCAAGTCCCATTTTGGGACGTTGGCTCGAGCCGGCCCAGCCCGACCATGAGCCTATTAAAAAAAAAAACTTGCGTGTCATTTCCTTTTTAAAATTTTTCGTTTAATTTTTGGTGTAATTTTTTATATGTTAATATTTAATTATTATTCATAATACGTATAAATTGTACAAATTTTAAATTCTTAAAAAAAAATTTGGATTTGTCACGAATTTTTTTAAAAAATCGAGTCGGCTCGACTTGCTAAGGTTTGAGTCTAAATTTTTTGGCCGAACTTTTGCTCGGATCGGGTCGGCTTGGCTCAGTTCGAGCCAAAAAAAACTCGAACCATTGTTACTCGAGCCGAGCCCGAATAAAACATTTCGATTCGCGGCTCGATTCGTTGACACCCATAACCCCACTTGTTGCCCTAATTTTCTTGGTAAGTTCAGATCCTAAATTTTCACTCTCTAAATTGTACCTTTAGTCACTAAACTACTGACTAATTATAAGTTTGACCTAAATAGGTAAAACATTATCATAGTAAATTATATAATGCTTTCTCTTGAACTCCGTCACTTGGTCTGGGATGTAAGATGATACAGTTGGAGTTCTTTCATCTCCATTCTACACCTGGAAGAGAATGTTAGTCACAGTCAATTTTACCTCGACTTTGGAATAACATGAACAATTTCAGTAGCAAAACTTCCAACATTATTTAAGACCAATCAACTGTCAATCTATTCGAGTCAAATATATATACTTTGGAATAACATGAACAATTTCAGTAGCAAAACTTTAAAATTATCTAAGACCAATCAACAGTCAATCTATTCGAGTCAAATATATATTTCATTATCCTTGAAATTCTATCGCTAGATAAATTATCGACTGAGAAGCCCATCCATAGGTAACAAAAGAACAAATAAAAATAATAATTTAATAGATAAAAGATAGATACATACAACTGTTATCCATATTAATTATGTGACATGTACGTGGTGGAGGGGGTTCAACATTGACGATTCGATACGTCGATTGATTATATTAATTGCATTGGATCAAATGAATTAAGTAAACTCGTCTTGAACGTGACATCGGCCAATCTTTTTGCGTTCGATGACCTCTTGCACCCTAACGGCCTACTATAGTTTGTAGGCGAAGTTTGGGTGGATGAGGAGGTAACCGGGTTTTAAGGTCAGCAACATCCAATGTTCTAAAAAGCATAAAATGTGGCTAGGAGTGGAGGTCAAGTCTCTTGTTTTACAAGCCTAGGGAAGTCTAAGCGTAAAAGGTGTCTCATTATTTTTAATATTATTTTAAAATTTTAATTATTTTTAAAATTATTTAATAGTTAAAATAATGCATACCAAGTATTTAAAATTATATAATACTATGTGGTTGTTTGATAGAGATTAAAAACATATTTTTAGTTGATTTTGACAAAAGTTCATGAAATATGTGATTGAAAATTTGTGAGTCCCATGAAATGTATGGTTAAAATTAATTGTTAATTTTGATTTGAGATTTTAATTGGATATATTTACTCATAATCACTACAATTAATCAATTATACAATTTTTATGTTCTTGAAATGCAAAAACTAGATTATCTTCATAGTTTCAATTTGACTTTGATTTGAGATTTTAATCCAAACCAAACATGGACTATATTTACTTAATAATCGCCAGAATTAGTCAATTATATAATTTTTATGTTCTTGAAATGCAAAGACTATATTATCTTCATAGTTTCAATTTCAACTAGACAAGTCCTGTTGTTCATGGTGATGCAAAAACAAGCAAAAGTCTTGGTCAACTGCTATCCATGACTGAAGAATAAATAAAATTGGATTCTTAGTTTAATTTAGGATAATTATCAAACAATAATATCTTTAGTGTTACAATCATCGAGTTTGATAGAAACTAGTACATTATAATTAACAATTGATTCTCGTGGGACGATAATTCAACCCATCACATTATTACTTGTCGCGATCCCGTACGCTTGGGATTTTGTTCGAATAGCATGCTAAGAACTTCCAATAGAACTCTCATTAGAATTCGCGTCACACTCAAACTCCAATATTGGTATTTCGGTCCATAATCGAGAAACATGGTTCACACCGGGTCTAGATTAGTTAAAATGCAAATTGTGTTAATTACATGAAGGGAATAGGTACGAGTGAAGATGAGTAACTTATTTAAATATGGGAGAGCAATGAGTAACTTTTTTTGAATTTGGATGAGCAAGAAGTAATTTGAGATAAAGTTCAACAAGCATTGATTTCATTAATTTGATTTTAAAATGATTTAAAGTCAACATTGAAGACGCTTTATTTCAATTCCGAATCTAATAAATTTGATTAATTTCGTGAATTATTGCAACCCTATAAATCTATCATTTGCTCACCAATTATTGAACTCCATTCAATTTATTTCAATNGGATTTTGTTCGAATAGCATGCTAAGAACTTCCAATAGAACTCTCATTAGAATTCGCGTCACACTCAAACTCCAATATTGGTATTTCGGTCCATAATCGAGAAACATGGTTCACACCGGGTCTAGATTAGTTAAAATGCAAATTGTGTTAATTACATGAAGGGAATTGGTACGAGTGAAGATGAGTAACATTTTAAATATGAGAGAGCAATGAGTAACTTTTTTAGAATTTGGATGAGCAAATAGTAATTTGAGATAAAGTTCAACAAGCATTGATTTCATTAATTAGATTTTAAAATGATTTAAAGTCAACGTTGAAGACGCTTTATTTCAAATCCAAATCAAATAAATTTGATTAATTTCGTGAATTATTGCAACCCTATAAATCTATCATTTGCTCACCAATTATTGAACTCCATTCAATTTATTTCAATCCAGAGATGGATCGACTATTTTGTTAAGGAGAATTGAAATTTTAAAAATATCAATGTAATAAAATTTATATATAAATAAGTCAGTAGGTCACCACCAATTCAATAACTTCATTTAATAATTAATTAAATAATAAAAAATATTAGCAACATGATCACAAATGAATATGTATGATTTTCATTCATCCACGTAGATTTTTTTTGTCCACGTGGACGGATATAATTAATATGAGGTAACGTTTTCTAAAAATAGATGACAGTGAGTAACGTTTTAAATTTGGTTAAACAAATAGTGAGTTGAAATAAAGTCCAATGATCATTCATTTAATTAACTCATTTAGATATCTATTTCTTTTAAATGGCTATGGTCGCAAAACACTCAAATTTTGACTACTTTTCGAAAGGCATGTGAACAATGAACATTGTTCACACTTTCCTCTAACTGATAAGCGAAACATTCAATTTTTGACTATTTTCCAAATGGCATGTGAAAATGGACATTTCTTCACATTTTCCTCCAATTAATATACTGATAGCTTTTCAATCTGTCAAGGAAGGAAATAACAAAGCAGAAATTACTTGACGACTTATAAGAAATCAAACAGAGATTATCTGGTCTCTTATCACTTAAAAACCTTTCTGAAATTTCTTGGATGTAAATGCAGTGTCAAGATCGCTGTTTTGTGGAAAACAAACTAATATGAGAAAGAAACCACACTCATTGCTACTGTTCAAGGATGTGTCAAAATACCATCGACCAAACACAAGAACATGTCTCTTAAGAGAAGCAATTGTCTAAGCTAAAGATGCAACTTGTTGATGTACCATTCTAATAATATCGAGAACATTGTAACAATCTTTATAATTTAATACCTTTTTAACCAAGAAAAAATTAATAATTACTCGAATAAATGAATAAATTACTAATTTAATGAATATGATTTTTATTTTTGAAAAATATTGTGTCTAATAAGTTTCTAGTATTGAGTTTGTCTTGCTAAATGTTTTCTGCATTATGAAAAGTTGGAGAAGAGATAGAGGTCGACATCAATTTTGAGAGAGAAAAATTCCTCTACATAACATTATACGACGGCTTCCAAGACATATGTTATGATTTATATTCTCACTTAATTATTACTGTTGGAATTGTTATTATTGAGCTAAAGTTAATTAATAAGATTAATTATTCGGGCCATGAGGCTTAGGGTTTTATTAAGGGAAGAATACATAATTACAAAGATTTCAAAACACACTTCAAAAATAAAAAAAGTTGTGAAATTTTTTCAAGAATCAGGTGGTCATTGTGACCATCTAATAAAAGGTCGAGGTCACAATAACATACAATTTTGGTCAAAGTCACAAATTGCATAATGTCACGATCCCAAATATATAAATTGCGAGTGACAAATATATATTAGTTGCAATTACACAATTTCTTAGATTACGTATTATTTATTTATCACAAATTATCCATTTTATCAGCATATTATTTATTGGTCACAATCATCAAAATCATTGGTTTCAAATGCTATTATTCCACTCTACCATCTACAATCTCTACAAGTAAATGGCAATACTTTCCAAAAACAAGTCTGTGAGGTAACATGCTTAAAGGAGTCTTAACAGTTGTACGGTAAGCTCAAAGTCCATCATTTAGTCTCAAAGACCAATCCTTATGATCGGAATTCATTGTTTTCTCCAAAATTTGTTTAAGTTCCCCATTAGCCAATTCTACTTGTCCCTAGTTTAGGAGTGATAAGTAGTAGAAATTTTATGAACAATCCCGTACTTTTTTTATTAGTGCTTCAAATGAACGGTTGCAAAAGTGCGTGCCTATGTCTCTAATAATAGCTCGTGGTATGCCAAACCTAGATAAGATATTTTCTTTAAGAAATTTAACAATCGTTTTATTATCACTGGCCTTTCAAGCAGCCGCCTCTACCCATTTAGACACAGCCTACCGCGACAATGATATATAAGTAACCAAAAGAAGGTGGAAAGCGTCCCATAAAATTGATTCCCCAACAATCAAATATTTCTATCACTAAAATGGGGTTCAAAGGCATCATATTACGCCACGACACCAAGCTTTTGGCGCCTCTTACAAGATCTACAATAGGATTAGTATATTTAAAGAAAATGGGCCAATAAAAACTGCATTGTAGAATTTTTTGCAGCAGTCTTTTTCATTGGAAAATGGCCTCCATAGGCTTGGGCATGACAAAAATTGAGTATGCTAGGTATCTCCTCATTAGAGACATGACATCTCAATATCTCATCGGGATAGTATTTAAATTGACATGGGTCATCCCATTAAAACTTTCGTAACTCAATCATAAACTCTCTTTTCTTGTGCACTCCACTCTCTTGGAATTTTACCTACAACCAAGTAACTTACAATATGAGCAAACTATGGTAGAGAGGAAACAGAAAATAACTACTCATCTGAAATGTCATCTTTAATTGGCAAGGGGTTCGTGTTGTTTTCAAAAGTTTGATTGACAAATGGTCTGCTACCATATTCCTATAAAAGTAAAATCCACCTTATTAAACGTGCCTTAGCATTTTTCCTTGTGAGAAGGTACTTAAGGGCTGAATGAATTGTTGTAGGAGAACCAATCAAACAAGAGCGAAATTTATCTAGAGCAAATTCCATAGCTAGCAACTCTTTCTTGGTTGTGTAGTAATTCATTTGGGCACGGTTTAGAGTCTTATTAGCGTAGTAAATAACAAAAGGTTTACCTTCCCTTCGTTGCCCAACGATAGAACCTACCGCATAATCACTTGCATCACACATAATCTCAAATGACAATGTTCAATCAGGTGGCTGCATTATGAGTGTTGAAGTTAGCTTGCCAATCAGCATTTTAAACGCCTCTTGGCAAGCTAAGGTCCATTCAAAAGTGACATATTTGGTTAGAAGGTTACATAATGGTCTAGATATAGATGAAAAAATTATGTATGAACCTCCTATAGAAGCCCACATGGCCAAGAAAGGATCTAATATCTTTTACTATCTTAGGTGTAGGCAATTTAAAGAGTAATTTAATTTTGGATTTATCAACCTCTATTCCTTTAGAAGATATTACTTGTCCTATGACAATGCCTGAATGTTTCATGAAATGGCACTTCTTCCAATTCAAAACTAACTCATTTTCCTTACATCGGGTCAAAACTCTCTCCAAATTTAGCAAGCATGCATAAAACATAGCTATGGTCCAACCTAATTTAAATTTATGCTCATTAGGAATATTTAAAAGCTACTCACTTGGCAATTTTCAGACTTGGGTTGCCATGGTGATGTCTCTAATCCTGAAACTTTGCAAAAATAGCACAAACATTAGCATATTTTTCATATTTCAGATGATTAAAATTAGTAGTTGCAGGGCTTCCTCTTGAATGAGTGCATCAATCATGTATGTTTGATAGCATTCATCATCCTCCATAGACTGCTTAGTGATGTGAAAAATGTTGACTTCTAAGGTCATGTTTCCAAAAGATAACTTCATTAGACCATTCCTACAATTTATGGGAGCATTAGCTGTGGCAAGAAAGAATCTACCAAGAATGATAGGAATTTTAGAATCGACATTCACAACAACCTTTAAGTCTAGAACTAAGAAATCAACATGGTAGTAAAATTTATCAATTTGTACCAAAACATCCTCAACTATTCCTCTTGGTCTCGTGGTTGACCGATCTGCCAATTACAAAACCACAGATATATGTTTTATCTTACCTAAACTTAACAAGAAGTAAATAGCATAAGACATGATGTTAACACTAGTCCCTAAATCAAGAAGGGCTTGTACAAAATCATGGCTCCCAATGATGCAAGAAATTGTAGGACAACCAAGGTCCTTATATTTTGGTAGGATCATTTGCTCAATCAAAACACTCACTTGCTCAGTCAAGAAAGTAGTTTTCTTGACATGGTGTTTCCTCTTCACAGTAGACAAGTCTTTGAGAACTTTGGCATATGTAGGAATGTGGGCAATCACAAGCAAGAGAGGTGGATTAATTTTTACATGCTTGACTTGTTATATGATCTCATTACGTTGACAAGCAACTTTCAAGGTAGGCTTGAGAGCTTGAGGGAATGGAACTCTAGCTAAATTTTTCACTACCTCTTTACTAGGATTGTTCTTTTTCAGAATTACTAGGGCCCTTTTCATTTTCCCTAGACTTGAGGATTGGTTCTACAACATTCCCAGTTAGAGTGGTGATGGCATTATTCCCTTAAAGTTGTTTTCTTCTGAACTTGAGTAATCATATTCTCAAACTTCTGATTGGTCTTACCTTGTAACTTTAAAAATGCATGTAAAGTATCATCTAAAGATTTCCTAACAAATGTGGGCTGATATGAAGGTGTAGTGTAAGCTCTACATTGCTGGCCAGGTTGCTGATTTTCAGATTTTCAGCTGAAATTGGTGTAATTCTGCCACTCCTGATTGTAGGTATCAGAAAAAGGAGCAAATGGTTTCTTGTACATACCTAAAGCATTACAATGTTCATTATAAACCTCTTGTCATCATAGCTAGAGTGGAATATTCTTGTACTCGATGATCAATTCCACTACACACACAAAAAGTTCCAAGGGACTCAATACGAGCAACAATATGTCTGAGCTTTGGGTCCTTAGTACGTATTTCAAGTTCTCTAATAAAGGCTCATACCTTGGCTTTGAGGCTATCATCTTCTCTAAGATGATAAATACATGTGCTAGAAGAGTTTCTTATAGGTCGTGACATGTTAGTGCTATCAAAAGCGCTAGGTCCAATCCAAGTGTGAGATCATCTAAGAACTCTATAGCTTCATCTGGGTCTTTTTGCAAGAACTCACCATTACACATTATCTCAAAAAATTGACTCTCTTTGCATATCAGTCTTTCATAAAAATAACTCACAATAGACCAACTCCCATAACCATAGTGGGGGCAAATGGCATATAATTCTTTGTATCTTTCTCATGTTTGGTATAAGGTCTCATTAACTTTTTGAGCAAATGAAGAAATTTTCTTTTTCAGGGTACTAGTCTTATGATGGTAAAGTATTTGCTCAAAAATGCCTAAGCCATTTTATCCCATGTTCCAATAGAACATGGTCTCAGTGAATACAACCAGCTTTTTGCTATTTCTTTAAGTGAAAATGGAAAAAAAGTTTGAGTCTAATTGCATCCACCGAACTATATTGATTGTGGAAGGTTGCAACCACCTCCTCAAACTCTCTATTATGCACATATGGGTTTTCACTTTCAAGTCTGTGAAAAGTTGGAAGAGGCTACATCATTCCTGGTTTAAGGTCTATACATGGTATATTAGGTGATAAAATAATGCACGATGGTATGAATATGTGTGTAGGATGAAGATAATCTTGAAGAGTTCTATAGGGCGAATCTTCGTGATCACTTTCACTCATGGTGTTGTGTTATGTGGTGTCGTGTCAATAGATGCAATATCAAAAGTGTGTTAGAAATAGATTAAACATTGTGTAGGGTCTATCAACAAATCTTCCTTGCTGTCTTAATATCTGCTCATAAAATATAAAAATGAAATATTGTGAGAATAAAGAATAACAATAAATAAGATAAATCAACTAAAGAATAATAAAGGAATGAAGTCACCAATTTACAATTAAATTCCTTAGTTTCTTGTACCGTCTCCTCGACAATGGTGTCAAAATCTGATTATACCTAAAGAATAACACGGTGGTTGTAGGATTGATTTGGGGTGTCGATTTCATAGAGAGATAGTTAAAAATACTTGAAGGATCCGAAATGTGAATGTTCTTTTGAATGTGTGAAAATAATTTATTTGTTTGAATGAGAATAAAATCAAGGTTTGAAATAGTGAAGTGTGATAATTCCCTCAATTGGATTGGGTCATTCAACATCAATGATTCATTGTTATAACTCAATAAATAACTATGCCTAATTGAACCACGTGGCGGACAATAAGAGCCTCACAATCCAACATGGCAATCTGGGTGACCTCCAACTTGGCCGAACCCCCCACAGGGTGCCGACCCCCATGGACAACATGGGTAGGTAGAGGCACGTTAAAGAGCTCATACTAGATCCCGTATCAAGTGGACGATGTGACAATTTAATAAGTGGGCAGTTCCATCCAATCAAACGCGTCTAGCCTAGTCTCACACGCCAGGGCTAAAGCTGCCAGGCCGCCAAACATTAAATGCAAGATAGCCTATGAATGATTGATTGATGGATACGACAAGAGGTCCAGCTGTACGGATGGAGCCACGTATCTCTTCATCTAACGATTCTCGATCATCGCCTTCTACTATAAAAATAGTACTTAGTGTCATTTTCAAGGTAATGCAAGTTTGGAGTCTTAAGCCTAAATTCTTGCTATAGAAACTTTTTAAATATTCTGCTCCCAAAATCGAACCCCTTTTTTACGAATGGGGGCTCATGTTCCAAGATTTTCCACACCCTAAACTACTATCAGTTGTTTCGACCATCCAAGTGTGATGGGGCTTAACTTATGTGGACATGAGAGGCTTTGGAATATGTTGGCCACATCATTGATATATTTTTTGGGGTTAACAGATTGGTGCCGTCTGCGGAAAACCTTGACATCATAACCACGTACATCCTAGTGGTAAAGGCTAATGGTAAAGAACCTTGAAGAAAGGTTTTAGTTCTTGAGGAAACAGCCCGAGAAACACGATGAGTTCAAGTCACCAAGGAACACACGATGAAGATGGGCATCCAGAGCCTCTGAAGAAGAGGTTCTTCGTGCGAATGCGAATATGCACCGTCCCCACCACCGTCATAGGAGAGGCGGTATTATTGCACGATTGGTGTGAGAAGTCGGAGAGATGGCCACCAACATGAGAAATATGGCCCAGCAAAACGCTGCCATGCAGCAACTGCTAATGCATATGCAACAATACGCTGGATCTCAGGCGCCCCCAGTGTAGAGCCTTTCACCAGGAGGGTGAAGAAAATGAGTCAGTAGCCTACCCTCAAATGTACAGGGAAAACGGCCCTGCGGAGAGAGAAGTTGAAGTTGACACATCCACCAATTATCTTATGAGTTGTCCAGGTGACTATGTTCCCATGGAGGAAAACTTTTGCCCGAAATACCCTCAGGAACACAAGCCTCAAAGATCCGCTAGTGTCTTTGACAGGATCGGACCCATGAGGCCTAAAAATAGATCTCAACAGCCTCTCCCGACTCAGAGAGGAAGAGAGCAATACTAGGGACATGAACCTCAGGGAATACCTCCACCACCTAGGAATAGGCGAGAAAGGAAGGATGAAGCAAATACGAGAAACCAAATGGGAACGTCACAAACCCCACGCTATCAGGTAGAAGAAAATAATTCTGATGGCCCATGTCGGTCATTTGAGTTAGATGATGATGACGAAAGCCTCCATTCTTCCAAGAATTGAGAAGCGCCCTAGTTCCAAACGACATTGTACCTCCAAAGATACCCAAATACGAGGGAAGAGATGACCTGGTAAAACACCTCAACAATTACAAAACCCAAATATCTTTGTGGGGAGCCTCGCCAACGTTAAAGTGCAGAGCTTTTCATCTCACACTAGCAGGGGCCGCATAAATTTGGTACAATCGCATCCCAACTGGCAGCATCAGAAGTTGGCCAGACCTTAAGATGGCCTTCCTGAATCAATATCTATCCAGTAAAGAGGGAGAGGCCTCCATCAAAAGGCTACAAGACATGAGGCAGTAGGCGGGTGAAACCTTGAAAAGCTACTTGGCCCGGTTCACTGATGAGATGACCTATTGTGAGCAAGTTACATATAGGAAAGCCATTTTTGCCCTAAGAGGAGGCCTCAACAAGAATACCCTATTCTGGAGGGACGTACGTAATATAAACCCCACTTCTTAATACGCTTTGGTGGAGATGATGAGAAGCGAAATCGTTAATGAGGAGCTAATTGATCACTGCAATAGAACCTCATTAGGGCTTCCACTACCTTAGAGACAATGAAGAGGCCCTGTATCCCACATGGTGGATCAACAATGGACTCAAGCAGGATACACGATAGCCCTCACCTTAGGCCAAACATTAGCCACAGCTACTCTAGACACAATGCCTTCCTTGGCATATGAGGAAATTGGGTCCGAGGACCAAAGGCAGCATAATCGATCCAGGGGAAGGGGCATATAATGGAACAGGGAGCCCAGAGATGGGCAGTACTACATGTATCATCGAACCAATGGCCATAGTACTGAAAATTGCCTATCCAGGCCATATCATGGGGATCCAGCTGGCCCCCGTAGTGAGGGTAGAAATACCCATCAAACACAAAGAAATGTACCTCATCCCAGGCAGGAAAGGGAACTTAGGCGAAATGAGGCGAGGCATCACCGCAGAAGTAGATCGCCTCGACAAGAGCATAAAGAAGGTAGGAATAGGATGAGGGGCAGAGGCCTAAGAGAGAGCCCCCAACAAATGCAGATAATGCTCCTATCAGAGATATTGACACCATCATAGGTGGTCCTCATATAGGAGGAAATTCCAAGATCGCATTAATCAACTACGCGAGAAAAGCGAAAGGCCCCCATATGGCGAGCTACTTGATCAATAACACTGGTCGTGGGTTCAGGAATACCCTACCAATCACATTTTTCCCAGCAGACACTGTAGAAGTCCATTATTCGTACTGTGATGTATTGGTGGTACGACCCGTCATAGCTAGGATTGGACTCAGACACATGCTGATAGACAATGAAAGCTTGGTTAATATCCTGTTCGGGAATACTTTCGACAAGATGACGATGGATCATGAGCTCACCCCCATGACCGCCCTTTTATATGATTTTACTGGCGGTAGAGTCATCCCCAGATGAAAGATCACACTAGCAGTGGGAGAATCCTCATTTCAGGTTCATTACTTCATGGGGTTCTTAGTTGTGGACCATCGGTCCGCCTACCACGGAGTATTACAGCGATCCACCCTTAAAAAACTCGAGGCTGTGACATCTATACACCATCTATGCAGTAAGTTTCCCACCAAGAAAGGAATTACCAGGTGCGGGGAGATCAAATGAGATCTATAGAATGTTACCTCAGCTCCCTAAGAAAATCCTAACCCCGCAGTGTAAACATGGTTTTCACGGATGCTGAAATGGTTGACACACCTGAAGTAGGTCCTATCCCTGAACAAGGAGAGTACGTCAACATAACTGGTGATCCTGAAGAAGGGGTTGTCGAAGTAGATTTAGATCACAGGGTCATGGAATCAAACTCATAGACGACCCTAGTGGAGGAGCTCGGACTCTTTCCTGTGAACCCATGTGACCCTGCAAATGTACTACAAGTAGGAAAATATCTCGAATCATGAGAAAAAGTCCGGTTGAAGGACTTCTTGCTTAACAACTTGGATATATTTGCATGGAAACATGAAGACATGGTGGGCATTGATCCCAAAATTAGCTACCATCGGCTCAATGCAGATCTAGAGTTCACTTCCCACTGGCAAAATGGGAGAGCCCTAAACCCAGAACGGTATGCTGTGTTGAAGAAAGAAGTGCAAAAGCTCATTTCCAATGGATTTATAAGAGAAGCCGCGTATCCAAGATGGATATCAAACCCGGTACTAGTGAAGAAGGCCAATGGCAAATGGAGAGTCTGCACAGACTTCTCAAACCTCAACTAGACTTGTCCAAAAGATAGCTTTCCACTCCCAAGGATCGACCAACTTGTCGACTCCACTATAGGTTACGAACTGCTAAGCTTCATGGATGCTTATTCGGGGTATAACTAGATCCCCATGCATCCCCAAGATGAGGATCATACCTTTTTCATTACTGATCGTGGGTTATATTGCTACATGATCATGCCCTTTGGTCTAATGAATGCCGGTGTGACTTATCAATGGTTAGTTAACAAAATGTTCTCCGATCTTTTGGGCAAGACGATGGAGGTATAGGTCGATGATATGCTAGTAAAAAGCCTCAGATTAGCAGACCATATAGAGCATCTGGGAGTTGCCTTTGATATCCTAAGGAGATATTGTATGAAACTGAACCACTGAAGTGCACCTTTGGCGTTTCTTTTGAAACGTTCTTGGGCTACATGGTAATCCAGCGAGGCATTGAGGCGAACCCCGAGAAAATTAAAGCCCTGCTAAACATGACGTTCCCTATCGGACCAAAGGAAGTGCAACTATTAATAGGACGCCTTGTGGCTTTGAGCCGTTTCATCGCCAAGGCTACCGATAGATGCCTCCTATTCTTTAAGGTCTTTAAAGGAGAAAAGAGGTTCCAGTAGAACAAACAATGTAAGGAGGCCTTTCAAGGGCTGAAGAAGCACTTGGGCCAACCCCCTCTTCTTTCCAAACCCAAAAAAGGAAAAACATTACAACTATATCTGGCAGTAAGTGTTGTTGCGGTGAGTTCGGTGCTGGTAAGGGAGGAGGATAATGTTCAAACACCTGTCTACTATGTAAGTAAAACTCTCCTTCCAGTTGAAGCGCGTTATTCCGATATGGAAAAACTTGCTTTGTCCCTTATGATTGCCTCTAGGAAGCTAAGACCCTACTTTCAGGCCCACAGTATACAAGTACTAACAAGCCTTCCACTCAAGCAAGTACTACAAAAGCCATACGCATCAGGAAAGCTAATGAAATAGGTTTTTGAGCTGAGTGAATTTGACATTTCATACTGGCCGAGGACCTCAATGAAGGGTCAAGCAGTGGCGGATTTCATAGCAGAGTACACAGAAGTAACAAGCATCAATGTTGCAATGGAACCGACAGACCCACCAGCATGGAATTTGTTTGTTGACGGGTCTACCAGGGAGGCTGGATCAGGGGCTGATGTACTGTTGGAAAGCCCGTAGGGACACAAACTTAACTGCACAGAGAGGTTCGACTTTAAGACCTTCAACAATGCAGTTGAGTATGAAGCACTCCTAGCAGGCCTTAGGCTATCCAAAGAAATGCAGGCAAAAAATCTGGCAGTCTGAAGCGATTCCCAACTCTTTGTAAACCAAGTGAACGACAATTTCACGGCCAAGGACAAAGGCATGGCGACATACCTAAAAAAGGTTATGTAATTGACCCCCTGCTTTGATAAGTTCGAGTTAACCCAAGTCCCAAGGGCAAAGAATCTACATGTAAACACCCTATCAAAATTGGCAAGTGGCAAAGATTCAGAATTACTTAAATTTGTGCATGTTGAATATCTCCCTAGACTCTCCATAGCCAGGGTGGAAGAGGTAATATGGGTCGGAGAAAATCCCCATTGGATGCGACCCATCGTGGCATATCTCAAGGATCACATATTGCCAGAGAGCAAAGAAGAGGCCCGCAAACTCAGACATAAGACTACCAATATGTACTTAGGGATGATGTCCTATATAAAAGGGGTTTTTCATCCCCCTTTTACGATATACTGGGGGATGAGGCGGATTAAGTGCTAAGAGAAATCCACGAGGGGATCTGTGGCAATCACACGAGAGACCTAGCACTGCCTCACAAGGTTTTGAGGCGGGGCTATTACTGGCCCACCTTAAAGAATGACGCTTCATTTTTTGTAAAGAAATGTGATAAGTGCCAACGGTTCTCCTCCATCCAGAGGTAGCCTTCCCAAGAACTGACTGTGGTATCTAGCATGTGGTCCTTCGAAAAATGGGGGATTAACCTGATAGGGCCCACGTCAAAAGGAAAGGAAGGAGCGAATTATGTGATTATCGCCATTGACTATTTTACCAAATGGGTCGAAGCTGAATCGCTGGCCAAAATCACCGAAGCCCATACTTCCAAGTTCATATGGAAGAATATTATATACTGGTTCGGGATTTCCCATTTAATAGTCACAAATAATGGGTGACAATTCGACAATAGAAAGCTCCATAACTTCTGTGATGAGCTGGGCATCAAGAAGCACTTCTCCTCTCCCCACCACCATCAGCGAACGACCAAGTCAAAGCAGTCAACAAAATCATAAAACACCATTTGAAAAAGAAACTGGATGAATCAAAAAGGGCATGGGTAGATGAGCTTCCTCATGTACTGTGGGTGATACGTACTACCAGTCAAATAGCAACAGAGGAGACCCCTTTCTCCATGGCATATAGAGCGGAGGTAACGAGCCCAGTTGAGGTAGGCTTACCATCGCCTCATCGCTTACAATTTAATGAAATTTCCAATGAAGAGATAAGGCAATGTAAGCTCGACTTCCTTGAAGAAAGAAAGGAAACCTCCCAAATTAAGTTAGCCATCTACCAAAGGAAAATGACACTATACCACAACTCCAAAGTCAAGCGCAGATCATTCAGAAGATGAGATTTGGTGCTCAGAAGGGTATTTTTATCTTCAAGGGAACCTAGAGTAGGCACACTGGGTCCAAATTGGGAAGGCCCCTACCGCATTTCGTGTGAAGTCAGGTCAGGTACCTTTTCGATTGAAAATCTGGATGGAAAGGAACAACCCCACCCATGGAATGTTGAGTACCTTCGAATGTATTATCAGTAAAACCCCGCTCTGGGCATGTACCGTTTATGTTCAATAAATACTCCATTTTCTCCTTCAACGGTTTAAAATATGGCGAGCCAAAATCTCCATCAATTTATTAACTATGACAAGCTTAGAAGTTACGTATGACGAGCTCATGTACTCCTTCAACGGTTAAAAATATGGCGAGCCCATATCTCCATCAATTTATTAATTATGACAAGCTCATAAGTTACGTATGATGAGCTCATGCACTCCTTCAACGGTTAAAATTATAGCAAGCCCATATCTCCATCAATTTATTAACTATGACAAGCTCATAAGTTATATTAAGCATGACGATCTCATGCACTCCTTCAACGGTTAAAAATATGGCAAACCCATATCTCCATCTATTTATTAACTATGACAAGCTAATAAGTAACGTTAAGTATGACGAGCTCATGCACTCTTTCCACAGTTAAAAATATGGTGAGCCCATATCTCCATTAATTTATTAACTATGATAAGCTCATACACTCCTTCAACGGTTAAAAATATAGTGAACCCATCTCCATCAATTTGTTAACCATGACGAGTTCATGAGTTATGATAAACGAGGTGAGCCCTCTCATCATTTGTTTGACAAAAGGTTAATTAAGTGGTGAGCCCCTTTATATCGTACCTATTAGTTGAAAGTAACCCATACACTACTATGGATATGAACTAAAATTAATGATTGCGAGAATTCATTTACAATCAAATTGAATTCAACCTAGAGACCTTTACAAAAGGGGGAGGGGGGGATGGATCTAATATAAGAAATGGTGGCATCCTCCTGAGGCTCTTCTAAAACATCCACCGCCTCCATGGGACCTTCAATCTCGTTAGCCGGTGTAGTTCGACGATGCGAATTCAACATTAGGAGCAGCCAAATCCAATTGAGGATGCAGTTCTGCAAACCTCGTGAACACTTAATTGTATGAGACCCCTCGCCAATAAATACCTAGGCCATCATACTAGGTAGTCTCATGGAAGTGAGTAATATATTCATTGATCGCTACCTTTCCAACCTCGCCCAACTGCTGCCTCAAATCTGCAGCCTCGACAATTAGCACATCGACTTGAGATTTTAGCTCCCCTTTTTCCTTGTTCGCAACTTTCAAGGCCGACAAAGCTATCCGTTGCAGATTGTCAGAGTTTTCCACCCATCGGGTTAGGTCATTGACTTCTGCCTTACAGAGGTGGACCTCTTTTTTCAGTTCGTCATTTTCTTTGAAAAGCGCCTCCACATAGGATTCAGCCTCAACTTGTTTCAGTTTGGAAGTCTCAGCAGCTTTCTTCGCAGATAATGTTTCAGCGTTGGCATTGATCATGGCAAACTCCGCATTCTGGGCTCAGTTGAATAAGCCCCTGTATATGCCTCACCTCCATTTGGGCATTGATGAAGAAATTTTGAGAGCAACCCTGCAAGGCGAGCCCAGCCTCCATTAGGTTGACGATATCACAAGTTTCCACGTAGGAAGAGTACTTGCCAATCCAATACTTATGACTGAGCCTCATGGCTCCCTGGACCTCCGCATGGAGCATTTCTATCACAGTAGATGAGATTTCATCCGACCTCCCACCAAGAAAATCCCGAGCCTTTCTTTCAGAAGGTTCGTTGCCTGGAGCTTTTTCCCGTCTCCGCTTGATGAGGCCCACCTCCTCGTCAAAGGCCTCCTCTGCCTTGGCAACTTTCAGGGATGAAATAGGCTCGACAAGAATAGGACACCTCAAGGATTCGCTAAGAGTTGTCTGATGCGTAGGCATGGGAAGGCTAACATTCTTCGAGAGGACGAGTTTCCTCTTGGGGGCCTCTCAGACAAGGTTTTTTTTTTCCTTTTTTCTCCTTCATCTTTTTCACCATCTTTTTTCCCTGCTTTCACCGGAGGAGGTGGTTGATTCGACTTAGATAAATGGGCCAGTTCATCTAGCTAATTCTTGTATGTAGCTGAACCACTATCTATTGGCTTTTTCTTTTGGGCCTCGTCCAAGCTCCTCAATTGAAGCAAGTTCGACTTCACGTACTTCTTTTTATCGTGTTAGTCTACGAACAAATGAAAATTTAGGAAAAAGGTCGTTGAAAAAGATATGAAAACCCCAGGCCATATCAACTCACCCTTAGTAGCCATCAGTAGGTGAGTAACAAAGAGGTTCCGCTTGGCGATAACGTTCTTGAAGTGCCTCTTCTCTAGGGACAACTCGTATATTACCCTATTGATAGCCCACTCGGAGGGTTCAAGTTTGAACCGGCCAACCGTACCTGTACAGAAACATTCAGCAATCGTAAGGCAGATCGAATAATACACAATATAAGGGGATCAACTCACTGTACTCGTAGTATCAGGTCAGGTCGGTACGACAATGTTTGGAACCACATCATCCTCTATCGTCTGCCAGTGACCTCTAACCCACAACCAGGCAGATTTTCAATTCTTGATAGGGGTAGGGGCCCCCCAGATAAAGGGAGAATGTGGATTCCATGGGTTCATGAAGTACCACGCCTTATAATAACTCCCCCCACTAGAGGCTCGGGGTTGGAAGACAGTTTAAAAGATGTGAGGCAACATATCTTCACAAAGAGTGACCTCCTTCCAAAGAAGGAAAGCCCTTGCCAGTTGGCTCCATGCGTTTGGCACTAGTTGAGTGGGGACTAAGATATACTACTTAAGGATAAATCTAAAAAAAAGGTCCAGGGACAACCTCATCCTCCCAGCCAATATAGCCTCACTTACAGCAACACACCCTCCCTATGGAAACAAGCTCTTTTTTCCGGGGTCGACAACAACAGTTCTATATTATCTGGGATCCTATACCTTTCACGAAAAGTCTCCAACTCACTCTCCTTAATATCCGTGGGCCATAAATAGGCCCCCCCACCTAACACTACAATCAATGGGATCCCCCATCGCCCCTCTTCCACACTTCTCTTTGATTTGGAAGCCATCAGAGTAAGAAAAAAGAAATAAACGTTTCAAGGAGGGGAAAATACTTACGCAAACACTAAAAATCCAAATCCTTGTGAATCTCGAAGTTGAAGAGAACGGTCGATCGCCGGTGACAACGCCAAAGTGTTGGGCTCGAAAGGGAAAATCTTTTACACTTGAATGTTTCAAACTTTCGAAAAGTGGAGAAAAAAGGAATTTAGTCATTTTTCTGCCTTTATATAAGCCTACCTAACAAACCCCTACCATTGGATATTTTCCTGATTCAATTCGGGCCCTCCACCTATGACCCCATCATCTACGTAGAAAACAAAATGGTGCCCGCTAAATTTAAATCAATGGCTCAGATGAAATCGTGCCATATACGCGTTCCTAATCCATGTACGCCCGGTAAGAGCGTATCATTATCATCATTGCACATTAAATGTGTACGTCACTCAAAGCCTTGGAAAAGATCGGCGTATCCAGCTATTGTGTGTTGGGAACCAACACCTACCAAATTACCCATAAGGGTCAACTAAAACCTCTATCAACAAATGAGGGCTCTGCAGTTTTTCAAACTATCTCGTCGCACAGTAGGAGGCGTCCTTAAGATCTAAAGGGAATCGTCCTCCTAAGAACAGCCTCACTCATACTAGTGAAGCACTGCTCCGTCACCCCTATTCATAATAAAGGGCCTCGTTGTATTCGACCCAGCCTCGAACACGAGATTCAATTATCGAATAGATTAGAAAGTACACCCATCATATAAATAATCATACCTGGACTTCGGGGACTGATGTTACTCATATAAATAACTATGCCTAATTGAACCACGTGGCGAACGGTAAGAGCCCCCACAATCCAACATGGTAATCTGGGCGACCCATCACCACATCACAGCCCATATGCCAACTTGGCTGAACCTCCACAGGGTGCCGACCCCCATAGACAACATGGGTGGGTAGATGCACGTTAAAGAGCTCATACTAGATTCTGTATCAAGTGGACGATGTGACAATTCAATAGGTGGGCAGTTCCATCCATCCAATCAAACGAATCTAGCCTAGTCTCACATGCCAGGGCTAAAGCTGCCAGGCCGCCAAAAAATGAAATGCAAGATAGCCTATGAATGATTGATTGATGGATACGACAAGAGGTCCAGCTGTACGGATGGAGCCACATGTCCCTTCATCTAACGATTCTCGATCATCGCCTTCTACTATAAAAACAATGCTTAGTGTCATTTTTAAGGTAATGCAATTTTGGATTCTCAAGTCTAAATTCTTGCTATAGAAACTTCTTAAATATTCTGTTCCCAAAACCGAACCCTTTTTTTACGAATGGGGGCTCATGTTCCAAGCTTCTCTACACCCTAAACTACTATCAGTTGTTTCGACCGTCCAAGTGTGTTGGGGCTTAGCTTACGTGGACGTGGGAGGTTTTGGGATCTGTTGGCCACATCATTAATACATTTTTTTTGGGGTCAACAATAATTCTAAAGATTAACTCTCTTGACAACATTTATACATTTGTATACTAGAATAAGATTTAAAAACTACCATATACTTAAAGTATAAAGTAGTAATGAATCACAACAGTAAAAATAGATAAATGAGATTAAAACTTAAACGAGTATTTCAATCATTCAATAGAGAAAATGTGAATGAATCTATGAAGAATTTAATAAAAGTTTAGCCAATCTTAAAACACTTTTATGAAAAGAAGTTCTAAATCATAGAATTGTTTAAATGAAAATCTAAATCTATGAATCAAATAATAATCCAATTGAGTTCATTAGTATCTTCATCAAGATGTTTACTTCTCCATGAAATTGTTGGTTATCTCCTCTTGTTTTTTCCTCCTTGATTGTTGTTACAAAAATCATCTTTAGGGTTGTGTCCCTATGCCTTTAAAGACCCCGAAGATTTGAAATCGAGTGGACCAAAAAATAGTCTAAAAAGCTGAAATTCTTCTTCGCGACTAGAGCTGCAGCACCCACTTCCGGCTTAGAAATTATCTTAAGGTAAATAGAAAAACACTTTAAGAACATGAATTAATTTCTACAATTTCTCTTCACTTTTTGGCATTTTAGCATAGTAATTTGGTGTTTAAAGTACACTTTCTTGTACTTATCAAACTTCAACTGGGAATTTGACCAGTTTGATGTTAAAACTATTTTTCTAAATGGTGATTTTGATGAAACCATTTACATGAATTAACCTAAGGGGTTTGAATTTAAATCTAAATCAGAAAAGGTTTGCCTATTAAAGAAGTCTCTTTATGGCTTGAAATAGGGACCAAGGCAATGGTATAATAAGTGTTATTCATATGTTCAAAATCTGGGATTTCTTAAGAGTACTTTTGATTCGTGCTTCTTTTTCAAAAGGTCAAGTGGACCTCATTCTATCTACTTATTATTATATATTGATGATATGCTACTTGCTTAGATCTGAAATTGACTCTGTTAAATCAAAACTTCAAATTGAATTTGAAATGAAAGATCTAGAACAAGCAAAAATAATTCTAGACATGGAAATCAAAAGAGAGAAATAATTGTGTTTTGTATGTGAATCAAAACTCTCATGTGAATCAAGTACTTGGAAAATTTGCTATGATTGAATGCAAATCTATTACTCTGCCTATTGCCAATCATTTTAAACTTTGAAGCGAGCAATCTCCTAAAGCTGATGAAGAGTTTGACGAGTAAAATACATTATGCTAATATTTTTTAGCTCTATTACGTACCTTATGATATGTACCAGGCTTGATTTAGCTCATGGTATAAGTATCTTAAGTAGATTTATGGTCAATCCAGGTGAAACATATTGGTTAGCAATAAAATGGATGTTAAGATATCTAAATGTCTCGTCTGCATTGAGCTTGAAATTTCAAAGATGCAATGAAGGTGTTATCTTGAACTGGTACAATGACTCTGATTTTTCAAGTGATCTAGCTAACAGAAGATCAACTTCTTCTTATGTTTTGACTCTTTGTGATGGTTTTATTAGTTGGAAGTCCCAACTGTAAAAGCTTGTGGCTTTATCTTTCACTGAAGTTGAATACATTGCAGCATCACATGCTATTAAAGAGGGACTTTGGTTAAGGGGTTTATTAGATGAAATTGGTTTTTTTCGAATGAAGTAGTTAAAATTTATACAGATAACCAAAGTGTAATTCATTTGAGTAAATTCCTGTTTAACATGATAGGACTAAACATGTTGATATGTTTCATTTTGTTAGTAACATGGTTGAAAAGGACTTAATTAATCTGGTTAAAATTCCAATTGAATTTAACTCCTCTGATTTTTGAACCAAGGTTTTACCTTTAAATACATTCAGAAACTGTTTGAAAATTTTGTATATCACTTGAAGGTAATGTATGTTTAGAATTGAAACTAAGTAATGTATGTTTAGAATTGAAACTAACTTTAATATTTTTCTTTTTACAGGTTTTTAGAGCAAATGAAACTTTGTAAATATTGTTAGAACCACTAAAATGATTTATAAATAGTTCAACAAGGTGGAGAATGTTGTGTTAGGCTACCTCACTATTCTAATTGGGCTGTTGGTTTGTGGTCAAAACCATGTTC
>CAIGRB010140664.1:15128-57221 GCA_903798255.1 Fraxinus quadrangulata | reverse complement strand
TACCGCTCTCCCCTTTCAAAGTGGCAAGACAGCTCAAATCATAGATTCAAAGAGATCCTTCTTCTGACTAATGAGTATAAGCAAACTCGAACAGTTCAAATTCTTGAAGCCGGAAATTGAAGAGTTATCATTGATAGTACCATGATTTGCAACAATGTAGAACAAGGCCGTGAGGAAAAGTTTTAGTTCACGATCCTTAAATGCTAGGAGGCTTCTTTCTCGTGGCAAAAGGCAAAAACGACCCAAGCTCGAGAGTCAAAGATAAGCATGGTGTGTTCATATTGATTCGATTTGCACCCTTCAAGAGTGAAAAAAGGATGCTCAACATTTGAAGTAGCTTGTGACCATTTAAGATGAAGTGTTCATATCATGCCCTTACCTAGAGGAATTTGATATACAACTGCAAATACCAAATCAACTCTCTGATGGTTCCAGAATTATATGGCATAAACAATTTTAAAAATTTGAATATATATACTTCGAAGTTCATACCGAATTTATGGATTCATATAAATCTCCGGAAACTAAATATCATAGTACCTCTTCAGCTTAGTGTACATATATATAACTCCCAGCAGTTTCCACTTCACAATATTGCAAATATCTTTCAGCAAACATGATAATATCTGTCCGTACATGGATCGTTTGGAGCGTGAGCTTTCCCAATTTGTGTTTTACAAGGAACTTAATTCTTAATAGCCTTTATGACAGTGACGAAGGATGCAGCGCTTACATTTGTGGGTTCAAATATTAGCTTTATACGTTTGGACCTTGAATGTCTACAGGACTAGCACAAAACTCCAGCTACATTGAGTCAAGTCCTGCATATGATGAACCATTTAAACAGAAAAACCTGCAGAGATGGCGACGTATGAGGTAAAACTGCAATAACCACAACAATTTCATGAACTAGCTTTCCGATCTCAGGAAAGGGAGTTCAGTTGATTAGTCCTCCTCCATCTTGCTCTCATCGTTTTTACTGTTTTCAAGTGCCCCTCCATTTATATCGTCGCCTTGTTCAACATCAGTTTCTAAATTTAAATTATTCTGAAGTGGCATATGTATTTTCCCATTTGTAGAAGCTTCTGGTTGTGTTGATTCTTTTGATTTTCCACTAGGTGGCGGCATATCCTCATCAGCACCATTTGCCAAGGTGAGATTGTCATCATCCATAGTGTGAACTGAGGTCTCCAGATTCTGCAGGTCGTTTTCCTCAGATGCATCTATAGTCAAGGGGACCGGTTCTGAATAAGCATTTAGTTGATGACTCATTACCCGTGCCTGAAATTCCAAAAGAAAAAAGTTAGTTCATTAACGAGTGAATTTATGAAATCCTGTAGATAATGGTACCAACAGTAATAACTGTTAATAGAGAGTGATGCAATTATAGTTGGGTTGAGTTGTAACTGAGCAAACCATCTAACAGCCAAAACACCTAAAACAATCACAAGTCCGGCAACTTGTGTGATTCCATTGAAAAAGAAAATATTAAAATTATGACTTCAAGAAAAGTAAACCTGGATCCGTTTAAGGTAAAGAAACAAAAGAAAGATGAGCAATAAAAAGTATCTGAAATATGTGTTAATACACAAAGGATATAAAAGCTTAAGCTGCTTCAAAGCAGTAAATAAATTAGAACGTCCTCAATCAGCCTAATAGAAGGAAAAAGTTACATTTTAGGCAAGCAGGAAACTCCATAAACAGATGTATACATTTTAGCATTCAGGTGACTGGAGAAGTGGGGATTGATAACCACGATTAAGGGCTTGGTTGGGAGGGATTTTAATTGGATTAAAATTGAAAATATAGCCCCGTTATTGCTCAATAACGGCTAGTTTTTCAATTTCAATCCAATTAAAATCCAATAACGGCTAGTTTTTCAATTTCAATCCAATTAAAATCCCTCCCAAACAAGCTCTAAGACATAGAACCATTGTTAAGACATTTACAATTTCAGCAATTTTCAGGAAAGGCAAAGGGGGAGGCAAGAAACATAAAGCACAATTGAAGTGGGTGAGCTATCAAACATAAAATATAATAAGGAGTATATGGTCCAAAGAGGATACCTCATAGACCTGATGCATCTTATAATTGACGATGTTAGCCATCTCCTCAATGCCACTAATAAGTTGGCTTTGTCCAATGTCTTCAAAGAGACGATCCGTGAATGTTGTCACTTCGTTTAGATTTAGAGCGAGACAATCGGGTCTCTGAAGAAGAAGTTGAAATGTAGGTTGCAGTTCATAGCATTGTTCAAAAAGAGAGCGTCTACAAAAAACATATAAACCCAATCGAGCACGTGACATTGCAACAACCAATCTTCTGACATCACGCAGGTGTCCCACAAAGCGAGTACGAACAAGAGATATTAAGATATAGTCATTTTGCTGTCCTTGAAATTTGTCAACAGTTGTAACCTACAATTAAAAACATAGATGCAAACAATTATAAAATGCGCAAAAAGTACCAGAATAAGACTATAAAGAGGAATGGGGATCATAAGACAACTGCACATTCCATCCCTGTTCTGCATGCATATGCAAAACCCTCCTCCAAGCAACTTTCAGTCGTTCAGCAAGTCATCAATAGACCATTTAGCCTGTCAACTGATTGGATTGGGTCTACGATCACATAAAATGTGCAACATGAAGATCCCAATGGTCTCTTAAAATATGACAATTCACGTACGACATTTATGACCTAAATCCATGTCCCTAGCAAGAGGAAATTAGCTGTTCTCTATTGCCTCTTTTACCATTGGTACTGAAGATATGGAGAACATTGGGTGCTAATTGAGTGATTAATTTCTCATTCACCTCATCTTCATATTGATCCTACCAATTAGCACATACCCAGATTGATCGATGTGGTATATATTCTAACCTATCACCTACTCAAAATTCATTAAGTCACCCTTGAATATAATTTACTTTATGATCTTGCAAGTTCCAAGTAATTCTCTACAACATTAAATGAAGAGGAATCAGATTTGACAAGTATGAGGAAAATGAAAAAGGAACCACTAAGATTCCAGTGATGATACTATGAAACTACAAAGAAACATGAAGCCACATTTTCAAGAAGCTGATCATTCCAGCATTTGCAAGGAGCAAAAAGGTTAGGATAACTTGCCTTGTGTGGTGGACCAATGAAGTCATAAGGGAGACACCTTCTGTTAATAACGTCACGAATCAAAAGTTTCTGACCATTGTATGTTGTCAATATGGATATTTTGTTCGCTGGGTACCCAAGTAAACGCATGTACATGTAGACACTAACTACATATTCAGCTTCTCCTTCATTTTGATAGAACCATGGAGAAGGTGCAGTCTCACCTCTCCCATGGTAGTCAGGAACATCAACCAATTGATAGTCATAAGAGAATCCAGCATTTGCTCTGTGGAAGACATCATTCTCCCTCACAAATGGAAGATCCCCAAGGTCTCTATATCGCCAGTTGTAAAGTCTAGCTAAACTGGGCCTAGCTCTACCCTGGGCATTGAGCTCAATATAAGGAATTCCAAGACGCACAAACCTTGTGAATAGACTTTGATCCATGTGGCTATACTTCTGAAAAGCCATATTTTTAACAACTGGAGGCAATTGATGATGGTCACCAATCAATATGCAGCGTTTAAGCCGAGCATAGCCATCTTCCTGCCTTTGGAGCAACATGGGGATGAAAGTTTCAATCTCTAAAATTTGAGCACTTTCTTCCATCAACAAGTTGTCATATTTGAAGCCTAAATTCAGAAAATCCTTCCTTTTAAGAGCTGCATGGGTACAAGTCATTGCCACTATTTTTGCCTGTTTCGTCATCAGGTAATTTGATCGATCAATTGTTGACTTGAGCAATTCAAATGCCCTACACTCTTCAAGTTCTCCAAACATAGTTTTCAGGTGACAGAAGCACCCCTTGGCTGCACGCATGTCTTTTTCAAAGGACTGGCCTGTTAAAACTGGCTTGGGAGTATTAGAAAAAAACTCCTTAAAGGGAAAGCGGTCCTGAACATATGTTGGTTTATCTTTATTTACAGCGCAATCAGCCAAAAATCGTTCCCAGCGTGAATACACATGAAGCAACCAGAAGTATCCAGCAGTTTCACAAGTGTATCCTACATCCTCGGGCAGTAGGAGAGATCTTGCAAGGCGTTCCACTTCACTAAGAAGTTCAAGCCGCCGAACGAGCATTGCATTCACACGGCCTTGGCGACTGAAGTCGAGCTCAGTTGCCAGTTCTTGTTCACCTTGACCAAGACGAAGAAGATAGCGAGCTGGCACATCCCTCTGAAATCACGATAACATGAATTAAACACTTCAATCAAAAATCAGAAAAATAAGTGTCTAGTAAAAGTTACCTTCTAAAATGAATCAGAGCAATTATACTATAATTATTGCCGAAAAGAAATATGATCTGCAAGAAATCTCTTACCTCCATTATCTTTTCAAAGAGATCATTTAATGCCTGATTTGAATGAGTAATTATCAAAGTTCTCTGAGAAGGGCAGTTATGATAAAGCACATTCAAAATTTGCACAGCAGTATCTGTCTTTCCTGTACCAGGTGGACCTACCACCATGGTCAGTCCAGGCTGAATGCCTGAAATGATGGCTCCAATCTGCTTAACAAAAGATCACAAATTAGAAGTTTAACAAAATTGCATGCAGATAATTGGTATACTGCTATTTCTTAAGAATCATAAAGCATGGCAGTAAACTACATAAAATGATATGAAACAATATGCAATTCCTCAGAAAACTCTGATATGCATAATCTCATCGGAACTATTTTCTTTTGCAAGTTAGCAAAAGATGTAAGCAGTATTAGCATGTCATCCCAGAATATAATCTATTCTCCTGGAATGCTCCTAAAAGCTAAAGGCTTTACGTTTTCACAATTAAGTTTTAGTAGAATGCAATATTAATCTGCTATTAGTTTCACTATATCCTAGAAACTTGTTATCAATTAAATAATATCTGATAAGAAAAATGAAAAAGGCTAACCCCACACAATATATGCAGAACATGACTAGAGTCAGTAAAAGGCTTGCAAAGTAAATTCAAGTCATCTAAAAACGCAAGAGAGTATATGAGCATGTAACATTAGCATGACAGAGTATATGAGCATGTATTATTTCTTAAAACATAAGCATGAAAAGGATGTTTCATTCTCTACTTTAGCTGGAAAATGAGGTCACATTCCCCTGACCCTATTTTACCCCTTCTGTTAGTGTGTGTGTGTGTGTGTTTTTCCGCGTGTTTGTTGGGGGGTGGTTAGAAGAGACCACAGCAGTAGTTTTCATCACTTGGTTCACTTGAAAAAAGTTAAAAGTTAAAAAGTATGACCACAAAAAGGAAAGCAGTACAGGAGATTGGTTGTTGGAGAAAATTTGTTTAGAGATTCATGATGGATGTTTGAATAAATATAGACATGATAAAAGTGTTCCATGTCCGCATCCTCTTCACAGATACACATTGAGAAAACCAGGTTCAATTTTAAATTCTTGAGAAACCATGTGCAATTTAAATATTTGAAATTTTTTCTACCTGCAGAAATAAATTCAATCAGACAGATAATCAAAACAAGGGAAAAAAGAACAAATTATCCATCAATTACGTACACAGAGATGGAGCTAGCAAATTATGAAAATGGCAAGGAAAAAAATCCTTTCACCAACATTGCAAATTATTAAAGTTCCATGAACCTGAGTCGGAGTAAATCGGACAGAATTCTGCTTCGGCTGATCTTGGGGATATGGGCCTGGATCAGGAGGAACATAAGCCTCAACCAGTAGCTTTTCTTTATCAGACTGATCATCTGGGAAACTGGCTTCAGAATCTGAAGTAAATGTAGACTTTTCATAGCCAGGAAGAACATGGATATTGCCTTTGAGATTCTTGGGAAACCTAATACGGAAGGGAGGAGATGGATGCATGCTTTCAGTGCCATCTGAATTTATAAAGCAAACCTGGAAACAACAACAAAGGCAATAGTGAGGATATGTACTATAGTCCAATTAACACATTACCACTGCACTGCAATAGATTAATGCCAAATCATGTGAAGGGGAGAGACGTAAACCTCAAATTTTGAAAAACATTGTGTCACATGAGCAGCATCAAGGAAGGTATCTTTGAAATCTACTGTTTCAAGAAGGTCGGGCATATTAACCCATTGTGCTGCTGAAGGATTCCCATAACCCAAAAATATGTCATGTAACCAATCAGGAACAATACAAGTTTCATTCATTAGATCCCTTATGGATTCCAAAATAGCTTTGAAATTGTTCTCCTTGGGTTTCCGTCTCATCAATATGTTGAACGTACCATACACATCATCCGCACCCTTCTCTGCAATATTACTAACATCCATATGATATTGTGCTGTATCCAGGGCAACAGTCACAGTTCTCAGTTCTCCTTTAGGAGGCTTCCACTCATCACGCTTGATTTTCCCAGTGAAATCATTCATGAGAGTTCCTTCCTCATCACGTATTTCAATAATTTCACATCCACGTACACACTGAAGACCAAGCCTCTGGGGAACAGTTGCCTTGGCTGCTTCTTCTTCACTTAGTGGCTCAAATGAAGAGCGAACAGACAGCAAAAATAGAACATCATGCTCCTTGAGGGCATTCCATTCTGATCTCATTTGTGCTCTATAACTAGAAATGCTGAAAGTAACTTCAGCTGTAACAGCTGATGGCTTTACTTCCCCAATATTTGGCTGTTTTACCTCAGTAATCTTAAATTCCTTAATTGGTACAGCCATTCTTGACCAACCACGAAAAGCAGTTTCTCCTTCATTATTAATGTAAGCAAGAAGGTGTGGCACAGCTTCTTGAATATCCTCACGGATTTCATATGTTGATTCGAGGCGGAAGAGATTGAAATTTCTAAGAAGGTAATCATGAAGTGTTAAAAACTGCAAATTAAGCTTCGGAAGTGCCAGACATCCTTCCCCGGAGTAGTTGATGCTAGGTACAAGACTTTCGTCCCACATTATTTGCTCATTTGGATATAGTGGAAGTGCATTTATTGCCTCTTTCTGAGACTGTTGTTTCTCAAAGAAGGAAACCATGACTTCAATTAAGAAGTCAACTCTTTCTGACCATGGATCATCCTTTGACACGAGTTTGAGCTGCAATTGCAGACATAACAGAACATGTTGAGTTAGCATTTACAACATCATCATATAAGCGTGATAATTACAAAATACTAAATGCACCATCATTGGGCAGATCTCAGGAAAAGCAGTGATGAGGAGCAGGGTTAGAGAACTTCCTTCGTAGATTTCCTTTTTATTATTTACACTTTACACAATATACAAGGTTCCCTAGTTCCTCCTTTAAGGTTAACTAGAGTTATAGAAGTGTTGGGATGTTTATATCAGGTGAGAAACCGTAAGGCAGATCAGATGCAAGATTACTGAAAATCAATTTAAAACCTTAATTTTATCAAAATCAGCTTGACCAATTTAATCAGTTCTATTTCTGCATTCGAGTCTTTCCAATCATCATATTTTTTTACAGGCAGCTTCTTGCTTTGTGATTTCATTTTCATGTGGCATTTATAAACATCTGTACCAGTCAAAATGATTAAAAACTAAAATTGGCCAAGCTTATGTAACAATTTTTTGACAAGCTTCTCAGCACAAGGGCCAATATTACAACTATGCAATCATAAATAACCCAAAAAATGCCCACACAATATGAGACTAAGTGTTACAAAACAATATGAAGCCAACTCAATGCAAGAATTCTATCATGTATTAACATATAATGTGGTAAAATTGACCAATCTACTCATATAGTATTTGAACTTCCAGTCCAGTACATTGCAAGCATTGCAGATATGCTCTCTCTCTCTCAACTCTCTCTCTCATACATGACTGAATGTGGCAACCACCCCCGCGACCCTAGCCCACCCCCTGATCCGGCCACCACTGGCGCCGCCCTAGCATCGGCCACCAACCCTATAACCTCTATTGGCCTCACATCATCAAACAGTGGCCCAAAAGGCCACTAAGCCCTCTCACCCACAACAGCCCTAGGTGTTGCCCCTAGTGCCGACCCCTCCTCCAGTGACCTGCAACAGCCAGCACCACCAGAAGAGCCACCAGCTACTGCATGTGGCCCTCGATCACCCACGCATGTAGTGTACTTGCCGTACGTGAGGCGCATGGTGTGCTAGCGCATGAACCTCAAGTGCCTAATCAGCCTACTCCACATGTCCAATCTGCAACTCCCGAGGTTTGCACACTCCCGAGGTTTCACAACCACCTACTTACTCATCTATAAAATCTGCCATCGCATTATCAACCATAACCCACTCTCTCTCAAGCTGAGTGTAGCTGAAGACATCTTTTGCATTTGTTCTTCAAGCTACACACGATTCCACTGATCACAGCTTTGTTGCTAAGGAACTTTATATTCATATATTAACATGAGTGAGTCGGATATTACAGTATCTGAGGAGGAAGAGGTTATTCTTTCTGAGCTATACAAGTACACACTCGTTGGCAAGTTCACTCACCACAAGTGTTCTACAACACGTGAAAGTTTCAAGAAATTTGGCTTTCACAATGACTTTATGCTAGGATTGATAGATGCCAAGCATATACTTATTCATTTATCTCATGAGGATGAGTATAATTGCTTATTCCCGAAGCTCTCATTGTATATTGATGGGTGTCCAATGCTGATTATTAAGCGGACACTTAGATTTAACCACGAGCATGATACCCCCCCATAGACCCTACTGGGTTTCTTTCCCATCATTGCCTATACATTTTCGGTCCAAGAGCTTCTTATTTGCACTAGCTAGGGCCATTCAGGTCGTACTCCATATTGATGAGGCTACTTCAGACTTGTGATGGCCTAGTGAGGCTTGAGCTTATATTGAGGTCATCTTGAGTTTGAGCTTCGTGATAGAATAGGGGTTACTCGCAGATTTTCTTCATATGACAAGAAGCTAGAATATTATTTTAGATGTAGACTTTGAGATATTATGATGAATATCGTTTGGATGGGAAGCTCCACCTCCCACTCCCCTTTCAGATGTGGACCTTACTATAAAGCTTACCACTGATAAGGTTGATAAGGTTAAAGGTAAGGGTAAAGCAAATGAGGTAATTGTTAAACCTCCTAAGTTGTGGGTGCCAATCTCTCAAGCATCTAGAAGACAACATTTGACTAGTTCATTTGGGATACATATTTAAACATCAGCTCCTCCTTGGCCCCCCCCAATTATTATTACCACTCCGACTACAAATCCTATACCTATTTCAGTAGTTCCTACACCAGCGGTTATGATCCCACCCCAACAGGGGATAATTTATCAATTGTTAATACAATCACTCCATCCTTGGTATCAATTCCGACAATCACTACTTATACATTAGCTACTAAGCCAGCCACACAAACTACTTTATATGAACCATTGCTTGATTATGTAGAGATTGCAATTACCAATCTTTAACGAGGAGATTATTATTAAGGATCCTCCTATTCTACCTCCCATTTGTCATGAGAACGTAGAGGCACATGTTCCATCTATTACATCTGAGGATACTCATACTGAAAGCTATGATGCTCGGACTCGAGTATGGGTATCAAATACGAGTACGTATCTAAATGTCGAATCATTTATTTTCTAAAATATAGAATATGGGAGCATAGCTAAAGAGTCTAAATTTGAACACGGGTACATGAGTGCGTCTTTTAAACTTCAATTTTTTTTACTAACTCATGATATCATTTTAAATAGACCAAAATCAATTGTTCACAAAGAAGAAAATAGGTATTGAATAACAGATTAAGATGAATAAAATTGAATTTTGAAGTTTCGTTTTCAATTATGATAAGTTAATTACTAAATGTTATATTAAAAAAAAATAGGGATTTAATTGCAATTTGAACACTAAGTAGCATTATATGGAACTCATTTTCATTTTATACAAAAAAAACCCTAAACCATCGATACGGAGAGGGAAAGAAGAGGGAAAGAAGAAATGGGAAAGAAAAAAGAGAGAAGAAAAAGAAGGAAAAACCTAGTGCTATCGCCTTTCGCTACCCTCCCAATGACGACACTAGGTTTACAGAGAGCATAAACGAGAAAGAAGAAAAGGGAAAGGAAAAAAAGAATGCAGAAGACGAAAGAAGCAGAAATAGTGAAGTGTCCGATTGAAATTTGGAAGATCCTACACATCCCATACCCATATTGTGTCGATCCATTTCGAAGAGTCCAGACATCAGAGACTGAAAGTACTCCACGAATTGAGGTTCATCAATAGGGCTTATACTACATGTCTTTTTCCGATGATTTGGTTAGTTTGGCTGACAAAGGGGAGGATGCTAGTTTTATTCAATATCGAATAATAAGACAGATACTAAACATACTTGATCACATCTCACTAGGATGACAACCATGTTTTAGCTAACCTATATTTTCTCACATTCATCGTCCTTATGAGTGTCCTTATAAAAAATGAGAGGTGTAGTTAGCACAACTACTTGCAGGCACCTGAAGTGACTTATTTAACTCCATCAGGTCTATTTTTTTAATGATCTTAGAGCCAGTTGGCCTTCACGAGAGATTTGATTCTATTTAACGATTTCTATGCTTCAATATGGGGGTTCAAAAAAGGTTAAATAGGATTTGGTGTTTCTAGAATATGAGGACCACTACGATTGTACTTGTTGATCATCCCCAATTCTTATTTGTTAAGAGTTGAGGACCACATGCTAGCATAACCAATTTTCCTATCTTTATGCTTCAAGTTCTCCTTTGTGTAGGAAGGACTTGTGAACAGGTCTTCTCCACATTTCCCTCATTGTAGATGGCTCGTGGTTGGTTGGGGAGATTTTAGCATTATTGCTCATGATGGTGAGTACACGAGACAAAACACACATAACATAGGTACTATGATTTCCTCGACATACCGACGGATTGTTGTCTTAAGGATGCCGACTTGGACCGATGATCGTGTGTGGAAGAGATTGGATAGTGTTAAATAGCTTTCAATGAGGCATCTGAATCAAACTTCATCTTATCATTCAGAAGTGGTCACTCCCTATCCATCTCCCATCTTAAGGAGATGGCTACTCTCTGGGAGAATTTCTTCACGCTAAAACAAGGATTACTTTAGCAGAATCGACGTATACTTGGTGATGTTTGCTAGACGGTTAGGGATGGTAATTGTATGGTTGATGAGAGAGAGCATAACTTGGAGCCTACACTATAGCAACTTGATTCATTATATCAAGCATAGACGGTACTGAACCAGACCTTATCTATTGAGGACGATTTTTAGAATAGAAAGTCGATTGACAATGGGTATGTGAGGAAGATCATAACACCCAGTACTTACACTGGATAGTTCAAGTGCACCACTTTCCATTTAATATCATATCCATTAGGTAAGGGAAAGTTATATCTACTCCTAATAATAATCAGAATTCGACCATCTCCTTTTACAAGATCTTTTATCAGCTCCAGAACATGTGAAACCTATAGTCCCGACATTATTCCAAGCTTGTAATTGAAGCAGATAATTTGGCACATAACCATCCCCTTTGATTCATAAGGTACGAGAGGTGGTATTCAATATTGATACTGACAATGTTGCTTGGCCCAGATAGCTTCTCATCTTTATTCTACCAACATTATTGGAATATCATACATGATGAAGTATTTAGGGCCATACTGGAGGTTACCTATCCAGGGTTTTGCTCATACTTCTGTTGTTTTGCTCCTAAAGAAGGAAGGGACCTATAGATGGACTACTACTCACTCACACAACAGTTCTATACTTACCATATCATGGCCTATTGACATGGAGATAGTACTCGTCCCACATCTTTCTTTTGTTGTTGACACGAATATATTCACCACTGTCCATAAATATTATATTCAAAGGTTACTTGATTGCCTAGAGCATTATGAGGGCGTTTCTGGTCAGTTGATGAATAGATACAAGAGTGGACTTATACTGCATCGAAAGACATCCTTTAGCCACATCAGAAGATTGGAGCATTTGACTAGCTTTAGACATCAAGAACAGCGATTTACTAATCTACGGTACCCTTTATACAAAGGAGCTAAGCGGGTTTTCTTCCATGATGACCTTATTCAAAAGGTCATGAATAGGATATCAGTTTAGGATTCACACCTTTTATCTTTTGGGGACCGAACCACACTATTTAACTATGTTCTTTCCTCTATACCACTTTATCTACTTCAGATTATGCAACCTCCGAAGGTTATCTTAAAGAAATTGAAGAGTATATTTGCACGATTCTTTTAGGACTCTAAGGATCAAGCACGTCAATTACACTAAAGGAGATGGAAGCATCTTTGCCTTCCTACTAACGAAGGTGGACACGCTCCAAGTGATTGCATGATATTGTCTATACTTTTTCCCTAAAGCTTTGGTGGCTTTTCCATTCACGGGATCATTGTGCGCACAGTTCTTCCTAGGTAAATATTACATGGGGACTCACCTTCTACTAGAAGCGGTTCCACGTTTAACTTCACCTATTTAGAAAAGGCCAAAGCTGGTTTGGCCACAAGTAGAGCCATACATTGCACAGATCTTCTGACATGACTTGGATGGGCGAGGCTACTTTGGTGTCCATATTCCTACACCAGTACATTCATTTGCTAGTGTATAGGATTTTTATCATGGCTTAGGATGGAATATTGGACGATTGTTACAAGTACATCCACTATACCACTATGGGACAATGTCCCAAATCGGGTTATCTGGAGGAATACATTGGATGGTAATTTTGCAACCAAGTCAGCTTGGCAGCTAGTTCGATCTAGTCATCAGTATCAAGATTCACAGTATCAAGATTCATATCGACTGATGTGGAGCTCTATTATACCTATTACAGTTTCTTCTTATGGAGATTGTAGCAAGGTTTGATACCGATCACTATGGTCATTCAAAGAAAGATTTGACTATCATATGATCTCTCATTGTCAGTGTTGTTCGATGATTGAAACTAGTTAAAACATTTTCACATGCAACACCATTTCTAATCAAGTATTGTATCATTTTGAAGGTATCTTTTAGATGCCTATAAGATCAAGTGAGGGATTTAGACCCTGGGTCCAAAGTTGGAGATATTTGTAAGGGAAATATTCGCTTTCATTTATCCGTTGATATTTTAGTTCTTATGGACGGAAAGGAATGATGTAAAGCACGATGAGATATGCATTGAGCTTAGACGGATCTTTTAACGAGTCTAATGCAAGATTTCACCCTTCAATATGGATCATTTATTTTGACCTATTCATTGGCATGGAGATCTGACTATCGCCCTACTTTTTGGTATTTCTTTTGACTCTTCCTCCCTCAGCACCCCACTATATTAATTTCTTGGCGTACCATACCGGTGGAATCTTACAAGATTCGCACCAATAGATGTGTTTGGATGGATTTCCTATTGGAGGGGCATTACTCGAGACTAGGATTGTTGGATGTTAAATGCAAAATAATGGAAAAGTGAAATAGAGAAATCAACACAAGTATTTAACGTGGTACGGCGATGTGTCTACGTTCACAAGGAGCGAAGTGGAGATTTTTATTCAATATGAATAATATGATTACATTATCAGTATTTATATTAACCTTAGCCCAAGCCCATACAAGACTTCTATGCCCGTAAAGCCACTGCTTCAGATGTAGCTTGTTCGTGTGAGATTTCAACATATAACGACTTTCCAATTTCAGCCAAACCTCCGACAGAGACTCAACGTCCATAACGTAATACATGATCTCATCCGCCAAACGAAGCTGAATTGTATCCACTGCTCGTGCCTCGAGCTCTTCCCAATCGGCATCTGACATACCCTCTGGATTCTTCTCAGATAGCGCCTTCACCATCCCTTGCTGGGCCAACAAATCCTTCACCCTTCGCTATCATAATCTAAAATTCCAGTTCAGTCGAACTTCATCACATCGAATTTTAAATCAACACAAGTATTTAACGTAAATCGACGAGGTGCCTACGTCTACAAGGAGCAATGTGCCTCTGTTCCATTCGATACGCTCCGCTCCCCTTACTCCATACCACTTCGCTCCAACATCGGCCATTTTGGTCCAGTAAACTTGTGTTACACTCTATATGAACCACATATACAAAGATCGACATTAGGGCTTTCTCATCATCATATGGAGACTATCGCATTCTGGAGGCTAAGTTATGAACTATCTTGGATGGAATTTTACTTGCTCGACGACTTGGATTTACATACATTTAGGTGAAGACTGACTCGTCTGTGGCTGTTCATTGCATAAATAGGGATGGAAGACCATGGACGATTCAAATCATTCTTACATAGATCAAATACCGATTGTGAAGGAACAAGATTGCTGATTCACTTGCATCAAAGGGCTGGGATCAGTGCCATTATCAAGAGTATGGAATTCTTAACCTATTACGACGACTTCAAGCTCTTGTACAGATATTGACTTTCTAATATTAGAGGACGTTAGCTTTATTCTCACTTGCACTTTCTATGTAGAAACTACCCCTCTCATTCCACTCCTCCATATGTTACATTTTTTGCTTTTGGAACGTCAAGTTTATGCCTCCTTCCTCTTGTTCTCGTGTATTTGACTTTATTAATGGCTAGTCGGAGAATCCAAACCCCCATTAGCCTTCCCTGGTACAGCCTCAAAATCTACTAAGATTGTATTGGTATTTTGCTTCCGTTTTCTAGATAAGCACCTATCATATCATCGGATAACAAGAACCAAGCCTCTTACCAAAATGAGGACTTGCGAATAAGTAAACATATTTCACTCTCGTCAAGCACACCATTTCTGCACAGCCAATCACCAATTTGAATAGCTTACACAAATAGACACTCATTCTCCTCCATTCATCATCTCAATGTATCTACAGCGTTCCAAAATAATCAAAATTCCCTGCATGCTCATGTTTTCAGTTTTATCATACTTGTCATGCTCCATGAACACATTTTCATATCCATCCACCGAGTATCATGAAGACTAAAACATTCAAGTGGGATAAGCTAAACTGAGCTGGTACAAGAGTTTTTTGTGTCGAGACCTACACATCCATGATGTCTCAAAAACTCAAAACCATATTCTTTTTGTTCATCCCAAGCCCTTAGCACCTTCACCTCAATTCATATATACATAATGAGACAAAACGACGAAGTCCCAATGTTAAAAATTCAATAATCTCACTGAGAGAACAAACTTTCAAGACCTTTGAAATGTGTCCTTCGAATGTCACATTGTAGTGCTACACTTTCCAATTCTGTGTCCCCTCTATTTCAGAGAGTCAAACTTCTCATACAATTTGGAATTAACACAATCACTACTAATTATTTTTGAGAATTACAATTCGGAAGGGCAGATAGGTAACGTACAAATCAAATGGTAACTAGACAAATCAAATGCCAACATCATGAATGTCATGACAATATACAAAAAATATTGTCTTTGGAAATTAAAAGCTAGAAGTATGGAACAAAAGGAGTAAAGCTTTTAGGATCATGCTATATGTTTGACATATTGATTCATATGAGTTGGCAGATTTTGGAACATTGATCCTAACACCTTTTTCAATCAACGGTCAAATTCTTGACACATAGGGAAGTGTCAATCAAGGTATACACTGTGTACAAGTAGTTTAATCCAAGCTTTTATAGAATCAATTAACTATGAAAAATAATAGAAGTTACGAACCAATAATTCTGATAAAAAGCCTAGACTTTTTTGTTTGAAATTTTGTAAAGACAAAATTACTATCATCAAGTAACTAATTGAAGAAAGAATGGAGGCATCCCAACTTCCACAATTCTTGATCTACAAAACCAACCAGCGGTCTGATCTTTATCAGATAACTTCTAGTAAAGCGACCTCCCCTCAAAACATTTCCATTCTTAATGTGGCCAATCTATCAGTCTTTATGCTAAAGAATGATATCAACCGTATCAAGCTCCTAGTTAGGGTATAGAAGTGACTACTTTTAGCTAGCTCACCCAAAATTTATTCAGGATCCACATAACATCTCTTTCCCCAAAAGATATTCATGACATTAAACAATAAGGCTAGGCTAGTACAGTTTGAAGTCTCCTGATTTCTGTCATCAGTGAATAAATCTTTTGAAATAATGTTTCTAAGAAAAAATTTGGGATGTATTCCTAAACTGAAAATCTTAGCCACCATACTGACCTTTCCACATACTAAATCTCTTAGCTCTTCATGAGAAAGTACTGAAAGTTTCTTTGATAGGTCAGCACGCCTGTTAATTGAGCCAATGTTAGCCAATGCAAGTTCTCGCAACTGCAAAGAGAAAAAGGAGAGTTAAATATATTAAAGTTCCCCCAAAAATTATCCATCCAAAGCATTAGTCATGTTAAGTGTCACCAACTCTTTTGTGCCTTTTCTCTAGGCAGTGGGTTGGGAGAAAAAAGAAATTAATTCTTTCAAGTTATACAAAAACATTACACACCTGTGGACTTCTCTTAAATGTGAGAAGCTGAAAAGCCTGGAGACGTTTGTAATGAGCTTGAAGCACCTCATCATCAGTCATTTGTCTACCTTTATGATCATCAATCTCAAAACATTCATAGTACTGAAGCAAGTCCACCAACTGTGCAAACAGTTTCCCTTTCTCATGTCTATACAGAGCACTTAAATGACATTTAGAGATAACAGCAACATCAGCAACTAGAGGCCGAACCAACCTGTTCAAAAGAAGTAAGTTGAGACAATAAGCAGTAGTTATACAAAACATACACATCTTAGTAGCATTTCACAAGTAATCAAGAAAAATACAAGCAGCAATTTCACAATTACAAGGGGAAATCTTTTAGATAGATCAAACAAAAAGACATATATTTTAGTAGCCAGCAGAAAGAAAATGTGGGTAGGACTCTCCAAGAGAGAGAAAACCATCAAAACAGAATGCAGCCACATGTGGAAAGGACTGAGGAGAAGCACTCATATTGTTGAAGGAGAAGCTTATTATGTCCCATGTTTTTGTTCTAACACAGATTTGTTATGATTTCATGCAATTGTGAGTCTGTGACTTCATGAAGGATCCAATATCATGAGTTGATTCATTGTTTGGTTGAACGGAAATCATCTTGCGCAACTTTATTGCAATATAGTTCACTAGAAATCATATATTTACCAATAAGGAAAACAATCCAAAATTCAGCCTTCTCAAGTTTGTGGAACAAGAAGCACTTTTAAATCATGGGGGCAGGGGAGAGACTGAAGAACTTCATGGAACATGTCTTAACCATGGATCAACAGTATTAGGTAACTTTAGAGGTTACTTAGCCCCTGTTTCAGTCCCATTATATAAAAACTCATTTTTCCCCAAACTCATTTACAACCACACATTCTTCCAATAAAATAATTTTACATGTGAACCCAACATATTCTTTCAAAAAATGGGGCTCAAACACGACCTTAATTATCAGACTTGTAAGTCATCAACTTTCTTTAGTTTCTAACCGGAGTAGTCCTGGTGCAGAAGCCATATATTACTGAATTATGCTTTGGTTTCAAGAACTTCATGGTCCCCAGCCTACAGTATCACATTTATTATTTCCACTCACACTCACATGAAAGTGATGAAGCAATTAAATTTATGAGGAGATATTATAATAGGAGTGATGTAGACAGGGAATGACCAAAATTTTCTCAATTGGGTTTAGAATTAGTGATAAAACCAAAACATTTCACCACAAAACAGTACCTCCTAGTTGGCAGTTGACTCAAGAGATCAATAAGGAACTCCATAAACCTTTCACAATACAGGACAGCGGCATCATCAATTTTTTCATACTCATTTGCTTCAACTGTACTATTGTCCTCATTATTTTGCTGCTTGGGAAAAACTTCGGAATCGAGCACCTACAATAGAGAGGACAAAATAAACATTAACATGGCTAGCAAAGAAGAAGTCAACAAACAGATCACAAAAGTGCTTAGCATATAATACCTCTAGAAACTCTTCAATGAGATTTCGCAAGAACTTTGCTTCGATCATAGTTGTGGGGTCAAAAGACTCCCCTCTTTTAGTTGCATCCTTGGCTCTTTTGGCAATTCTTCTCCATTTCTTTATTAGGTTTTCATTGAGGCAAAGTTCCATCTACAACCACGGGATGAAAACGAAATAAACAGATTAAAAGCAGTGGAGACAACAAAAATATTTTGAGAAAAGAAGAACAAACAAGAAGATCTTAAACTAAGTGACATCAAACTCCTCAAAAAAAAAAATAATAATAATAACAAAAATTATAAAGCATACCTGAAAACGACCATATGATAGGCTATGCCAGCACTCCAGACTTGCTAATCTCATGACCCTTTCACTCACTATCTCATCTTCTAAGCTCTATCAAGCATAATTGAAGGATAAGGATAGACAATCAGATCCATATGAATTTTAGTGGGAAAAAAATAAAATTTCTGGAAAATATGCATGCCATTACAAGTTCCGAAAAAAGAGAAAATAATCATTTTATTAATCTAAACAAAGTAATATTTGATCCTCCTGTCCCCTAACCCACATTAAATTATGGAAGAATAACAAGCGACACAGGAATAGAGTGGCAAGACTGATTTTACTTTGGTTAGTTAAGAGATGTATGTAACGAAAAAGTTCTAGGAATCATATCACAATAGCCAATATTAATATTGAATTGGGTGTTGTAACTTGGTGCATCCATGGGGTGAGGTGCATCTAGGGGCCAGGTCACTAAAAACTGTCAGGCATTGGTAATCGATATCGATTTTATTTCAATAAATGATGGAAGCCTGACATGAGAATAAATGAAGTAAAGGCAGTTATGATAAACACGTATGGGTGATGAATATGGAAGAAAAGCAAACAAAAATGAAACGCCAGAGCGTGCTGTTGTAGAATAAACATGCAAACTCTAAATTTGACAAACCCTGGTGGTTTCATTTCCAAAATAAAAATCTTAACAAACATTCAATGAGTAGAATTACGATTTTAGAAGTTCATGCCATTTTTCACCCGGAAACAGAAAAGATGGTAATCATGCTATCATCTCTACTAAGAAAAATAATCCTTCACATAATTTATTAGCCTCCGTTTAGCGAAATTTATAAAATAATTTATAACCGGTCAAACTTCATTTTCAACAATACATTCCAATGTACCCACAAGTATATCCACTTATCCACCACTCATTTCTATTAAACCACTTATAATTTCTTCCCAGGCTCAATGTTTTCAGTTCTAAAAGAGCTTTAAATAATTAAATATTACTTGTCTGGTACGGGTCATGCAAGAGTTGCAAAGGACTTTTCAGATATTTGCAGATGGAGAATTCCTTGAACCACTTCATATGACAAGACGTTTGGAAAGACAGGTAATGGTGGAAAGAAATCAACGATATATTTGATTAACATCCAAGTATATAAACCCAAAGAATACAGCAGAAAAGGATACTACCTGAAAGGCATTGATCATGAAAAGTAGATAATTGGTTTTCTCTGCAATAGTTAGACTTCTTCCCTACAAAGTCAGATATATCATCACACAATGTTTTGCTGAATCGCAAATCAGTTGCTATCAAGTTGTATTGAAGTTATGCATATGGCTTTATAGTAAAATGCCAATAAGATAACATCCAGTGCTCTTAACACCGATGACACAAGCCTCAAAATGAAGTTAACAATTAAAGGGAATCACAGCAGATGATTATGGATTGCACGTGTCAAAACCAACCCAACGATATCAGTAGAATCAAGGTCCATATACCTCTGATTCCTCATAAAAGATGTCCAATTCGTTAGAATAGAAATTAAAGAATGTTTCTATGTTCATCATGCCCTTTATATGGGCAACAAATGACAAGGGACATTCCCATAACCCGAAATAAATGAACCAAAGTTCAGTGAAGTACTGTAAATGAAGCAATCTCAATAAATTTCCAGATTTTCAAGAAAAAAATAAAAAGAAAGGTGACGACGAAAGTTATCTTTTGGCAATGGAAAGACCATGTTATCTTAACCCATAATAATAATTATAACAGAAATTTGTAGAATTCGTCATAATATAAACTGAATTGACATTTTTATACAAGGAAATCACACAGTCAACCAGTGTAATAGGCATGTGATGATAATATATCTTTAAGCATCAACGCTAGTGGAGCAGAAAAATAATTTTGAAATACAACAGAAACCAAATACTAAAGGGTAGTACCTACAGCAGAATGTAACTAAGGCAGGAGCCAATAGCATTATCAGAAAACAAACCAAAATATGTAGAACTTCACAGAATGTGGAGATCCAAAAAGTTCATTTGGTGCTTGATTTGCCACAATATTATTAAGTGTAAATCTAGTTATAGACAATCAACTGATATCAACCCCAAGCACCCTTGCATTATAGAAATTAAAATATACATACACACACACACACGCACACATATTACTTTAGAATATTCTGCTTTCGATATCTGTAACCTCTTCTCCACAAAAAACAAAAAGGAATGTGAAAAATCTTGTAAACTCCAATGGACATCAGATTATATAACAAAACAACTGTCATAATTGAATGAAGGAAACATGGGGCCCAATAGTTAATGGAAGATCACAGAAACATACCTCTCTCAGGCGAAGAACCTTCTCAAGAAATGCCTTGAACACATCCTTCCTATCATAAAAACATATCCAAGCAGCCACATTCTCTCGAAACTGCAAGTTCCGAGGACAAGGAACAAAAATGTTTCAAACTTTGAACTTCTGAGTTTCCAAAAAAATAATAAATTCATTCACTATGTTTTCACTCTGCACCACTGACAACCATGGAAAATTAGAACTTGACTTCCTGTACGAATGGTAAAACCAACTAATCTAGGCAGGGAACATAATATCTTTCCATAGCTATGCATCACCTGCAAGGCATCATTTTCTCCTTTACATGCCTTAGCAACGCAGCATAGAGTTACACAAAAGAGGGGCCCCTTCAAGTTTCAAGAAATTATGATGCTTATAGTTCTCAAATAAAGAACTGAAGAATAACACCATTCACACCTTCCCCCAAGGAATTTCAAGTCCTGGATCAATCATTATTCATTTGCACTGCAAAACACTCCCCTCCAATGCTAACAAGGCTTGCTTAGATGATTTTCCGTATTTCTCAACAAGACAACCTTTATCATTTTAGAGAGAAGAATTTAAAAAATAAATAAAATAAAAATTGAGGCATAAAAGATTAATAACTTCATGGCCTTTCTTATGATTTTCATTTCCTGTTTCTCATCACTGTCATAATTCTGCAAATGTGTTCAAATTCTTCTCTTTCAAATATATACATTCTACAAAACACTGCCCATTCTTATGCATGTGGCAAACTAATATATATCCGTAGCCTAGCATCTAGTAATCATCCTGCCCTAATCTTCTCTTAAAAAGAATAATTTAAACCATGGCATAAAATTCATTTTTTTCTTTTGCACACTTGTTTACCAACTGAATGATAATTGCACAAAATAAATTAATTTCGCATGAATTGTCTCTATACCTTTTCATTGATCATAAGTATCATTGACATCACATGCTCAAATGTAGCAGTCTCCAGATCAAAGTTTGGAAAAAGGTAATTCTCTAAGTACTGACTGACTTCCAGTATCATCACCCTTTGCAATGGCACTGGCTTTCTTCCACCTATATCCAAGAATTTTTAAGTCAATAATCGGAAATCAACAACTATATTTGATTGAACCAATGCATGTGTGTATTTAAACGAGAATATGTAACAGGTTCATATCTACTGAACTGATTTGTAACTAAGAATAAGAAACAGGTTCATAGCTACCGAACTGATTTGTAAAAGACACTACGAAAGAGGTTCATATCTACTGAACTGGGAAAACATGTTCACACTAAAAACCTTTTCTTAATTATTAAAGTTAGTCATAGCACTGACATTCATTTAACGGTTTATTATCAGACTTCATAAATTCCATTAACAAAGTGGCAACCGTTCTTCTAAAGCACCAGTTATAAAATACTGCAAGCAGTAGCAAGTCTACCTTTTAACCACACTGGAGCTTGTTTAGTTTAGAACCTAATAATCTGGTTTTGAAACAATTTTTTGCAGTTCATTTTAAGAAAGAATGCTCTAAATTACTATAATATAAGATTTCTGGGGAGAAAGCTACAGACTACAGAAGATTTGAAAGGTGTTGGTAATGGAATCTTTTCCAACTCTTTCTGCAACTTGTTTACCAAATGTTCCAATGGAACTCTTGCTTGGAAGGTGGTATGGGATATCAAGGCCCTATGAGTCTCTGTGTCTCTGGGTTCAGCTGGGACCATTTTGATAGGAGATAACTTCAGGGGAAGGAAGGGTCTGTGTTGGCTGGTGCTGCATGTGCAAAACATTGGGTGAAACTGCTCATCATTTATTTAGCTGTGGTTTTTGGGTTGTGCATGCTGTAAAAAAATTGGTGCTCAGTTGGAAGTTGATGTCTACGTAATGAAGTTTCTAAATTTTGGATGTGGGTAATCTGGAAGCAGATATATCATAGGGATTTTTAGGTGTGGAAATAACATGGCGGATATTGAAAACATATACACCATTTACTCGAGTTTTTGGTCCCAGAATTCCAATTCCAAGCTTATACGTCAATAGGATGGACTTTCTGGATTATTTTGCTAAAGATCAATATCTTAGAGCCTGTTCTCTTTACCGTTTTCAAGCTGTTTTCTGTTTTCGATTTTCCAAAACAGTGAAAATGCGCTCTTTTTTCTATTTTCGAAAACTCGTATTGAAAACAAGTTAAATTTTTTCAAAGAAAACCCAAAACGACAAATTTGTCATTTTGGGGTGTTTTTAGTTATAATCAAACCAAAATTTTCAAAACGCGTTTTGGGTGTTTTCAATTACGCGGTGGGCTTCATTGAGAGAGAGAGAGGAGGGGAAACGGGTTTTCCATTTTTTTTATTTTTGAAAACAATTTTTCAAAATGCCAAAAAAAAAAAAACACATTTTCAACAATCTCAAAATGGACACTCAAAGCAGAAAACCTAAAATGAATTCAAAACCCAAAACACAAAACTAAAAAACAAAGAGAACAGCTCCTTAGTTTTTTTGGAATAAATAGCTGATTTTTTGCATGTGCTACGGGCATACAGCTTGTAGTAACAGAGCTACGAGTCATAAAAAGGAATATAAGTTATCTATGAAAACTGATATAGGAGGCATCCCTGTTACTCAACCTGTGAATTGTATTGTCTGGTTCTTTAGACTTAATTCACATGTTGAAGATTCATGTCCAATGCCTTATGATCAAACAAGGGGCATGCATCATCCCAATCCCACAGGAGCTTCTAGACATGGAGAAAGTTGTTTAAACTCTGGGAAATATTGGGGGCAGGGGGCCATAGAAAGTAATGAGCAATGCAGCTGAGACACTTTTGGTATGGTTTATGGATCCTTGGGATCGTATAAAGCAGGTTGTCTCTGAAAAACACTATGAGGCAGTTAGCAAAACAGGAAAAGGCTGGAGCAGACTAGTACCCGGAATTGGTCTAAAGCCAAAACAAAAACATCTTAGGACTTTGACATAATCAATGCTACACAACAAGATCTTATACCAAGAGTAACGAAGGTTCCAATAAATTCAAAGAATGGTATTTCACTATCACTTGTGCCAGGAATTACCAAGAAAAGAAAAAAAGTATAGGTTTCTTGGAGAGAAGTAGTTTGGCATAGAGAATCCCATATTTCCTTTGGAAACGGATTAAAAACACTTCCAGTTTCTTTCGCATTATAATGAGACGGAAAAGAAAAGGAAACGCATTCAAATGACAAGTGTACATGGAGCTTAATGCAATCTGGTAAACCTAATACAGGGAGAAGTTTCCATTGAAGGGTCACAAATCATACTATAGAAACACTTGAGTATACGACAAGGCTCATTTGAGTTCAATAATAACAAGACAGCAAAGTGCACACAGTAAACATTCATCTTTACCTTTAACAGTTAACTCCGTATAGTAAATTTCTTTCACGAGTTCAGCACTGAACGGCTTCTTGGAAACGGTATCCGAAGTCTTCGCCCAATTAGCAGCTGCAATTTTCGTTAGACGGTCACGCTGGATCTCAGTAAGTGTAATGGAGCTGGGAAAATTGGAGGCGGGTTTCGACTCCAGAGGATTCTCCGGAAGCTGTGGAGTGGACGGTTGCTGTAGAAGCGCCTCTGTGCCCACCGGATACTCCGCCACCCGGTGGCGCCGGAAATCATACACTCCGGTTCCATAAATCTTCGTCATTTACTTAACGAAAAGAAAATTCACGAATTATGAGAATAAGGTGGGTGGTAGGGTTTGCATAAGGTGGGTTTTTCACGAAGGGTAAAATTAGGGTTTTTGTTAATTTTAAACCTCAGGAAGAGGATTTTAGTTCTAAGTTTACAGTAAAGCGATTAAGGGCGGTGAAGAAGAGTACATTAAACGAAGAGTAAAATAAATAGAGCGAAGGTCCCCAAAGTTTACCATTTATTTTCATTTGGTCCAAAACCTTCAAAATAGAGCATGTCCATCCTCAACCTTTTTATTTTAGTGGCACTAAGTCCTTTATGAAAGATTTTACCCCGACTTGAGTTTACAAGCCAATATTTTGTCAAAATCTCATTTATCATTGGGCTTTATCATTAAATTAACTAAAATTGAATGAAAAATGAAAAACAAGAGAAAAACCGTATTCACTCCTCTACACTACCCCTCTAAAATATTCAATTTAAAGTGTTCAATTTTTGTGCATATTAAGATCACCCATATTCTCGGGGAAGAATATTAGTTGAGATTTTCTTTCTTTTTTAACTTCTTTAGTAAAATGGCCTTCATGTTCAAATATAAGTGTAGGCATGGTACAGTTTAGTTTTAAAGAAAATCGAATTAAGCTAAGAACTAATGATTATTTAATAATGGAATTATTTAATCTATAATTATGAAACTAAACCAGAACTCAACTGAATGGTTATGATTATGTTTGGTTAGGTTCCATAACCAAAAATTTCAATCCATTAATTTAAATTATAGTACAAAGTTCTATCACCAAAAATAATATTCACGCACAAAATAAAAAATAATATTAAGCATCATTGAATGCAAACGTCAAGTCTCATCTCCATAAAAAGTGCATATTAGGTAAAGCTTAATCATTGCTTGTAAGCTGATAAAATTCTATTTTTATCCAAACATTTCGTAAAACCCATAAATTTTATTTACTTTTACCTATTTATTATCCACACATTTTATATCCATGATTTATAATATAATAAAGTTTTACCGAACATGCTCAGATATCATCTAATAAAATCATTCACCAAGTTAACAAATAAATATAATTAATTATAAAAACGGTTGAGTTGGAACCAATTCTAGGTACTAGAACTACAACTAAACCAATTGTTTCAAATTTAAGCAGAATCGAGCTTAAATCAACCAATTCTGGTTGGTTGAATTGGTTCGAGTTTTTTTGCCTACCCCATTCAAATATCCACGCTGCAAGAATTTACACGCCATAGCAGCACTAAGTTATACTCAAATCATTTAAATGCCCGTAACAATATACCAGCATATTCATGGTGCATCAATCATGTATTTCCCATCCCTAAATACCGTGGTAGCTATTTTTAATTATTATTGACCATGAAATTTTATTTTTGGCAAGGGACAATAACATAAATTTTAGATTTTGAAGATTTGACTCAAACCCAAGTAGCAGGTTTATTGCCATATTATGGTTGTGGTGTGTTTACGTGTTTTCCACAACGTAAATTATATCGTAAATGTACGATTTCAAATTTTGTAATATAAGTTCAAACAAGGATGTCGAACCCACAAGGATTAAAATTAAATTCCTACTTAATACTATAATTATTTTAGCCTCTATTTTATTTAAAAGATCAGATTTTAGAATTAATGTTTTTATACTAATCTAGAAACGGAAGTCGCGGCAAATTCAACTAAATCAATACAAGTTATGCAAGAAAGTTATCAAAGTAAGAAAACCTAGTGACCAAACTAACAATGATGTTTCTTAAATTATATAACTATCCATTTTCCTGAGTTTATAAGCAAGAACCCTAAATTAATTTTATTCCCTCTCTCGAGTGGCGAATAGGTATCTCTATATTTTAATTTCAATATCCATATTCCAAATTAAAATTAAGAAATATTCACGGTCGTGGTTCTTAAGTGGAACATATTTCAAATATTTTATACTTTCTCTCGAAACCTTTAAAATCTAAATTGTGTTATTCTTATACCACGCCTAAATTTCTCTCTCTTGATTGTCGAAATTTAAAGTATCAAATCATTCAATTATTGATCAGGTAATTGAAAGCATTAAGCAAAAAAATCATCACAAATAAACACAGGGAAAAACTAATAGAAATAACTATATTAAAATCAAAACATGCCTCAAATAGGTTACATCAAACCCTAGTTGTAAAATTTAGTTCATGATTGAGAGAAAAGACCTAATCCAATCTAGTATTAAGAACATGAAGAAGAAAAAATGAGAAAAAATGATTAGACGCATGAATTCTCTTTATTGATGTTGTCTTTCTTGCTCTCAAACAATCTCTTGTTCCCTTGCCTCTTGCGTCGTTCAACCTTCAAAGTGATCTCTAGGGTTGTATTTACAGTCTTCTCCAGTCTTGTATGATTTGGATTAGGCATTAAAAGTATTCAGAAAATTTAAAAAAAAAAAAAAAAAAAAAAAAACTTTCTCGTCGACGACGTCGCGATGTATCTTCACTGGCGCAACTCGGCTCCAATTTTTTGCTTCCTAATTGTAGCTGGTGTGCAGCGCCAGTTTCTTGTAATTTTTTCTTCTTGGTTGTGGCCATGGAGCTGTGACGCCCGCTTTCCGACGTTTCTTCTCCTCCTTGTTTTGATTATTTTTCTTTCCATCCTCTAAAATTAATTCCAAGTCTCTTCTCATCCATCCACACTCGTATAAACTTTGGCTCCTTTTCACGCACCAAACTCTTAATTTTCACCAAGTTACCTAACTGGTAACACAACACGATTACACACATCAAAATGTTCTAAATTACTCAAAGACAACCAAATATCAAATTTAAGTGGTGTTAAATAATCAGTAAAACTCGCTCATCAAACACCCCATACTTAATTATTTCCTAATCTTCGAGCAAACATAAAATGAAAGAGAAGAACTAATGACACACTAACACACTTAAACAGCCAAAGTCACGTAAAACAGGTCTAGTTAGCTAGCTTGCCTTTATAGCTCAGCATTGAAAACATTATATCAAGTCTATAAACTACTTCAAAGTTATAGTGCAAAAATTAAGTTCATACTCATTCAATGCAAAACATGCATGTGTGTAAAGTATTAAGTTTACTGCTGTACATTCAACAAGATGATCTAGTCCTCGACCTTAAAAGTAAAATGTATCATTTCTTCGCTCATGGGATTCACATACCCCCAAACTTATCATTATCTTCCCAAGGGTGTAATCTAGGGTTGATTTACAAATCACTACTTTTACCCTCTCAATTTTGATTAGATTTTACTAACTGCAATTCAACATATCAACAAACGAGAGTTCTTCTTATTTTTTATTGTTTCAACCTCCAAGAATCAACCAAGTTACTAATGTAACACCCCAAAATTTAAGAAACCTTGAGACGTTACCAAAAATTTAATTTTCTTTGTATCAAATGCAGAATGATAAAATGATATTCTTTAATAATAAAAAAATATAACTGGAATGTCCATAAATTAAAACTAAACATGAAAATTGTATTATTAAGAAAATAATATAATCATTAATTAAATAATGTGTCTTTGAACAATTAAAACTAACTAATAAATTAAAGGAAAAACACTTAATGTTTTTATTTTTTCAATTCTTCTGGCAGTCCGCATCACCATTCCACCACAGTCTCAATCGACCCGAACTAACCTGTAAAATTTTGTAAGAATGAATATTTAAAAATACCCAACAAGATATATGCAGTTCCCATAAACAATTGTATAATAATAAAATAAACAATTCATATCACTCTTCTCTTATGGAGTTTATCGGTGATCAAACGACAAACCCATCTTCGGTCATCTTAAATTATCGTGGGATCTCTTATCTCTTGATAAAGAACCCGAAGGCCTACTGACAATTCATACATAAATTATTAAATATAAAAGTATAAAGTAATAAATCACTTGTACAGAAGTATCTTACCTTAATTTTGAAAGGTTGAAAATAATAAAATCTTAAACGTAAAAGATTTTTTATTTTTCAATACTTTTTCCTCTCATTTTCTCTCTATTGTGGCTCTCTTTATTTTCTGTGGTGAAATAATGAGAATTCTTACGGTATTTACAGTTGAAATTCTCAATTGAGTTTGTATACAATTAGAATTTAAAACGATATATATAAGGAATTTTGATAGTAATTGATTTTAAAAAAAAAATTATGATTACTTTTAAACTTTATCAAACTAGGATTACAATCAAACTTTATCCAATTCACAAAAAGATTATCATTATCAAAATCAATATTTATCACTCTATCGATATATGATTATTTGGCTCAAATAAGATAGAAATTTAAAACATATTTCATTTGAGTCCTCATTTTTTTTTTCAAAATATTAAAAATATACTATATAAAAAAATTTATTCTAAAATTTTCGGAGCGTTACAATCTCCCCCACTTCAAAAATTTCGTCCTCGGAATTATCTCAACTACTTGAGAAATTCTAAATACTTGACAATTGACATAATTACAATATATCATAATATAAATCAAGAAAGCTCATAATCATGATAAAATAATGAAATTTGCCTTGGGATCGATTAGAGAGTGTCGAATAGCGAGCACCACATGCCAAAGATTCTTTATAATATTGTATATTTAAAACATTAAAAATTTTACATTATTTTTTAACTCCTAAAGTTTATGAAAATATCTCTTCTTTTTAGATATTTTATAAAATAGGATTTTCTTGAAATTAAGGTTTCTAGAAAATAGAATATTCTTAAATTTGGAAAGTTTGAAATATCATTTTTTGTCTTGTTAATTTGAATAACGCACAATCAAAAGGCTTCCAGATGACGATGGAGGGTCACAAGCGAACCACTTAAATCTCAAGCTATTCTTATATAGTTTAGGTCTTTTTGACAAAACCTTTCAATCTTATGAATACTCAAATCAAGAAAACTCAAACAATAAATAAAACTTGAGACTTCTTAAAATATGAATTTTCTAATTGGTAAAATTTAAAATATCACCCAAAATCTAAACACACAAACGTGTAAAATAATAAATTTGGAATCAAGTTTAAAGTTATTATTTAATTATTTAAAACAATCATTAATATCAATCATTTAAAAGAAAAGAAAGGAATCTGTATTTAATACAAAGAAAATTGAATTTTTGGTAACATTTCAAGGTTTCTAAAATTTTTAGGTGCTACAGCTATCCTCTTATCAAAGGCCTAATCCTCTTAAACAAGTGTTTATGGCTTAATCAAGTCATGTGGTGTGTCTACTATTTTATGCGCCTACTTTTATACTCTTTAACCAATCTAATACGTGGACATCTCTACATTAAGTTTTCTAAATGGCCTCTGTAGTGAGCTTTAAGTAGATGACTCTTAAGTGAGATGACTTTAGGGAACCAAGTTTTAAACCCTTGCAAGCCTAATTATTCAAGTCATAAAGGTTATAAAGAGACGTTTTACAATGAGATTATTAAAGTTGTCCTCTTAGGGATCTCTTAGGGTAGCTTAGCAACAAGGTGACTTTTTCCATTTTTTTATGCAATGATTAGTGCAATGTCATTTATTATACACTCATTTTCGAAAATCAACCTCTAACTTAAGGTTTTTACCTAATTTTCATCTCATTGATCTTAGACAATGCACTCAATATAAAGCACTCGTAGAATCCACATTTATCTCCAAGTTTCCCAACAACGGTTGAACAAACCAAACTATCATAGATTTGGTTTAAGGACATGATAATGTTCCGTGGTTGTTCGGGTTTAGCATCAACTTAATTCACATGCATCAAGATCTTCGCGTTTCACAAGAATAAGTAGAACTTAACTAAAGCACATAACGTGTTCACAATTTACAAATTGATTTGACTTCTCAAATATAAGCATCATGTCCAGCAAGACTAACCAATTCACACAAGCATGCACACACAAACTACTAAACAAATATGCAAATCCAATCCCCCTAAACTTAAATAAAACATTATCCTCAATGTATACTGAAAGAAAATGGATGGGTAACTGACCAGCATGAAGACGTTAATTGTCTTCGTCGTTGTTGATGTCTTCGTTAGGTGGAGCGAGAAAGGTGGAATGATATGGAAGAGACAGAGACTGAGGAAAAGGCTGATCAAGGAACATGGACGCCAAAGTATTGTTGAATTCCTTTTGATAGTTAAATTGATCATACGTGGAGTTTTAAATATGATTCAATTGTAGTTGCATCTCGTCTTGCCATTGTGCCATTTGCAGGTGCATGGCTTAGAGTTTACTAACGATGTCAGTACTATTGTCCCTAACTGGAGGAGGTGCCTAAAAAGTTTAAGAAGTATTGGACGAGCCCTTGACTCAAGAACTTTTCTCTTGTAGCCCGTGTGAGAGCTGGTCGGGGATGGACTACCTCATCTGACGAGTGGACCATGTGCCCGCTCTTAAACATAAATCATGGATCATTGAAGAGTGTCCTAAACCAGTAGTGGTAGACCTCATCAAGGTGTGCAAGATGTTTTTGTGAATGATCGCCCTAATATAAATCAAGTAACCCCTTTGAATAACATAATTCAAAATCGTCATTTCCTTATTTACCTCACTAATGTTATTGCTTGGAAGGATTTTTGCAAAGATGAAATGGTGTCAAATTTTGCACTCTAGATGCATTGATAACATCAATGGATGATCGTTTCCATTAGGTACTTTCCTTGGCCAATACACTAAGAATTCTCTTAGGTTCAACACATTCTTCACAGATTCTAGAATAATCATCATTAGGTATGTCTGGAAGTTTATAGTATTTGTTTATAGATTAATTGTCAAAATGAATCAATTTTCCCTGCACAAAGGCTTTAAAATCCTAATGTTCCATGGCATTAGCAAAAAATTCCGTGACCAATAGGATGGAGGTGGAATGGGGTGGGTTGTTTAGTAAATACTTGCCAAGTCCTACTAGCAACTTGCTCATCCATGTAGTTCTCGATGTCCCTCTCCTTAATGCAATTTCAATGTATCACCATTGTGGTGTATCTCTCCTCTGCATAAGAACTAATAAACTGTTTTTTAGCATATGAGGTGGAAAATGAAGACTTTGAGGATTTGGACTTCTTTGGCCGCATCTTAAACCTCCCAATTTCAACAATTCCCAATGTCCAAAATCAACCGATAAAAGTAATTCAACCACTATAGTTCTGGTAATTTTGAATATGTTATGATGGGTAATGATGCATCATGTAAGTTCATTGGAATCGGGTCAATAAAATTTAAAATGTTTGATGGTGCAGTGAGGATTTTAGAGGATGTTAGGCATGTACCAGAGTTGAGAAAGAACCTAATTTTTTTGGCACTTTAGATACTTGTGGCTATTCTTATAAATCAGAGTCTAGGGTCTTGACAGTAAAGAAATGGACTCTGGTTGGGATGAAGGGTTAAAAAATGGTAGGGAATATTTATAAATTTTTGGGAAATACAATTGTAGTTGGATTTACTACAACACAATCTAAGTCAGATAACATTCTCTTATGCCATTTGTGACTAGAGCATATAACAAAACGTGGTATGATTAAATTTAACAAAAGGAATTAATTGAAGTGAGTAAAATCATGCAAGCTGGATTTCTACAAGTTTTGTGTACTTCGAAAACAGTCAAAAGTACAGTTCAAGAAGGAAAGTACAAGACAATGGGCATTCTTGATTATGTGCATTTTGATATTTGGGGATCAGTAAGGAAGTTATCCAAAAGTAGATCTCAGTATTTCATTAATTTCATTGACAACTTCTCTAAAAAAGTCTGGGTATAATTCATGAAGCACAAATCTGAAGCCTTTTCCAAGTTCAGATTGTGGAAAGCAAATGTAGAAAACTAAACGGGCAGGAAAATTAAGTACCTCAGGACAGACAACAGTACAGAGTACACAGATTCACAATTTTTGAAATTTTGTGAGGAGAATGGCATTCAATGGCACTATATAGTTCCCAAGACACGACAGTATGGTATAGTAGAGATGATAAACAAAACAATTACAAAACAGGCAAGATGTTTGAGACTGAATGTATGGCTTTCGAAGAGTTTTTGGACATAAGTGGTGAATATGGCATGTTACGTTATAAATAAATCACCACGGGTAGCACTGTATGGGAAGTTGTAGATGAAGTTTGGACAAGTAATGAAGTTTATTAATCTGGAATGAAAGTAATTGGATGTCCGCTTATGTGTATATGTCTGGTGATCAAAGATCTAAGTTTGATTCAAAATCAAGAAAGTGCATTTTTTTAGGCTATGTGACAGGTATAAAATGGTACAAGTTTTGGGATCCAGAGGCAAAGAAAATGGTGATCAGTAAAGATGTAGTATTTGATGAAGCATTCATGCTTAAAGCTTCTCCAGATAAAGATGATCTCAATTCAGGTGAGGGCAATAGCAATAGCCAAGTGGTGCAGGTAGAGCTAAACAATATTGAAATGGAGATCAATGCTCAGAGATCAGACAATTTTGGCTTAGACGAGGAGCAATATTACAGTATTAGCACAAATAGACCGCGTCGTACTATCAGATCATCGGTGATGTATGGATTCCGTTTCTTATACACTCATTACCAGTAATAACGATCCTAGAACTTTTTAGAATGTTGTTGGTAGTCACGAGAAAAGTAAATGGATGGAGACTATGATAGAGGAAATTGAGTTACTTCATAAGAATGATACCTGGTATTTGGTAGAGCTTTAAGAGAGGAAGAGACCGACAGTGTGTAAGTAGGTATACATAAATTACAGAGATGTTAAAGGCGTCCCATGCTAGGGCAGTGAGATGTTTGATGTATGCAATGGTGTGTACTAGACCAGCTTTAGCACATGCAGTCAGTATGGTGAGCAAATACATGGCAAAGAGCATTGGAGAGCAGTGAAGTGGATTTTCAAGTACTTGAGAAGTACAATAGAGTGTGCAATAATATTTGAGAGACACAAATGATGTTTCAGTTCAAAGATATGTAGATACAGATTATGCAAGAGACTTAGATGACAGAAGGTCCCATACATGTTATGTTTTCACATTCGCAAGGGACCTATATGTTAGAGATCAATGATGCAATCACTTGTGGCATTATCCACAACTGAAGCAGAGTACATGGAAGCAACTGAGGCATCTAAGGAATTATTGTGGTTGAGAGGACTTGTCAGGAAATTTGGGATCAAGAAGATGGAATGAAGCTGTATTCTGATAGTTAGAGCATCATCTTCTTAACAAAGAACCATATTTATCATGCAAGAACTAAGCATATTGATGTGAGATTTCACAAGTTATGAGAGTTGGTTACTTTAGGAGAACTGTTACTAGAGAAGGTACATACCTTAGAGAATGCAGCAGATATGTTGACAAAGTCAATCACAATGGATAAGGTCAAGCATTGCTTGAACTTGATTAACATCTCTAAGTGTTAGAGAGGAGGTGTCACAATCTATTGGTCCCAAATGGTGTTGTTTCTCCTAAAGGATGGATATTTGCCAAGGTGGAAATTGTTGTGTATATAACTCATATAGACTAAAATACATATTTACTGGAAGAAATGGGCTAATGTTGGAGTGGAGCGCACCAAACGGAATGGAGCTAAAATCTTGTACGGGGCCCTAAAGTTTTGTATAGGCTTAGGTTAGGGTTAGTGCTAGTATATATATAGATGATGTAACCATATTATTCATACTGAAAAAATGAGGAAATCCATATTTCCAATAGAATTATAGATTCCATCCCAAAAGAAAAGGAGAAATGTGTTTCCTCACATACTTATTCTTAAAGTAGTGCAATAGGACCATATACACTGGGAAGCTCATCTACACAAGCTCCCTTTAAACTATCAAGTTTTGCCTTTAGCATGTGCTTGATTATTTTCTTGATGGCCTCTACTGACCATTATCTTGAGGGTGATTTGGAATACAGAAGTGATTCCTTATGCCAAACTCTTCACAAAATGTTATCAGACAAATATTGTCAAATTGATTCCTGTTGTTAGTTATAATGGAATAAGGTATTCCAAATCTACATATGATGGATTTTCATATAAAATTGGTCATCTTTTGCTCGATTATTTTGGTAATGAACTCTGCTTCAACGTATTTGGTGAAATAATCCACTACTATAGTAGCAAATTTGGTTCTGGCTGATTATCTCTACCCTCACTTTGAGAATGGCCATGGACTAATAATAAAACTATTCCACTGGTAGTGCTTTTATTATAGGAGCAAGATATTGGAATTTGTCACATTTTCTTACAAAATCTAAAGCATCTCGTTTCACAGTTGACCAAAAATATCCCTGCTTTATAATTTTGTAAGCTAGCAATTATCCTTCAGAATCATTGCCACAAATTCCTTCATGTACTGCAAAGTGTAGAATGCTTATTCCTCATTAAGCATCGTAATAGTGGAGTTGTATACCCCCTCTTGTAGAAGACATCATCCAATATTGTATACCTAAATGGTCTAGGCACATTTGTGTTTTGAGGTATGAGATGTCTCATCCAACTCGGTAGGCTTCGGATCGACAAACACAAATACTATTCATCCTTTATTGATAGCCTAGTGTTGGAATATTCCAACTGGAATGCTGTCGAACCCATCTATTCCGTCACTCGTAGATAGTCTAGCTAAAGTAATTCCATAGGTGTTGTGAGTCCTTGGAATCTATTTTACATGGATTGTTCTGAAATCTTCAAATTCCTTTTTGGTAACTTGAAGGTAGCTGTTTATTCGTTTTTCTTTTGCTTGGTAATTTTCATTGATTTGGTTGACTATGAGCTATAAATCACTATAAACAATTATGTTGAAGATTTGCAATCCCTTTGCCATTTTTAACCCAGTTATTAGAGCTTCACACTCAGCTTCATTGTTAGAAGCCTTGAAGTTAAACTAAGAGCTTGATAGAAATAATGATGGTTGGGGTTGATCAGTACTATTCCCGAGCTAGATTGAGCTTTAATGAAAGAAACATCAACAAAGAGCTCCTATGGAGTATCATTTTGTTGATCCATCTGCAGATCGATCCTGAACTTAGTAACAAAGTCGGACATTGCCTAACCTTTGACTAGGTACAAGGTTTATAGTTTATATCAAACTCTCCTAACTCAACAGCCCATTTTACCATCTGTTATGAAGTATCCAACTTTTGCAGAATCTGCTTTAGAGGATAGTTTGTCAAGACTTCGATTGGATGCTCCAAGAAATATGGTCGTATCTTCCTTGTTGCCATAATAGTTGATTAGGTCAATTTTTCATTAGGAAAATTATGCAATTCAACATCGTGTAAGGCTTTGCCGACGTAATAAATGGGATGTTGCATTCATCTAGGGTGGCTCAGCCCTTACCCACACGAGCTCGGCTCGTGCCCCCATGGGTAAGCTCGGCTCGTGTCAAAGCTCGCCTCTCGTGGGCGCTCGACTTTTTTTTTTTTTACACTATACTAAACCTAAAAAAAAAATTATATATATATACACATTTTCTAAATATTTTTGAACTATATATTTTTCAAAATATTTTTCTTTTTTAAAATAGTAATAAATAAAAGATAAATAAACCCTCCTCTTTTATCTAAGATTGAGACCAGCTACTTCAATTTCGAGTATGTGGAGTTAAAAATTGTATACAAATAACTTGTTGCGTGTACAATTTTTTTAAAAAACTATAAAGATATTAAAATAAAATTTTGTGGTGAATATAATAAAGTTAAATATCACTTACTTGACTATATGCAATTTCGACATATTTATCTTGTAGTCGATAATAAGCGTGTTCACAATCCTTCACGCACATTAATATTTCCAAAATATCTTCTTTTAGTATACTCCTGAAGTTGGAAAGAATTCTCTTTCCTGCACTAAAAGTAGGCTCCGAAGCTACAGTGCTAAGCAGATGTGTTAGTAGATCTTTTACCATTGCAGAAACTACTGCCCATCAGCATTCATACCTTCGCCAGAAATCAATTACTTCTTCTTAATTTTTTCTAATTGCAATGTTACTAGGCATTTTACGATTAAAATAATCAATTAATTCAGCAAGCAATGCATTTGGACTATTACTCGATGTTTGAGTACATGTAGTGGAAGACAAACTACTACTACTAGAGGAACCACATGCATATGCAGTTGAATCATATCTATATGAGTTCATGCCTTGGAATAAATTTATAACTTCAACATTATCATCTCCTATATTAGTGGGATGCGTATTTATAGAGCAAGAGGGTATATGACTAATATGTGTACCCATTCGTGAATCATATAGTTCATACATTTCACATAAAATTTGTTCCAAATTCCTATAACTAATAGGTACGTTAAAAGTTAAAGTATTTAAAATTTGATCAATAACAAATTTAGTACTCGATAAAATATATCGATGGTCTATGACGCATGCTAACAGAAATAACATGGGCAAGTCTTCCCAATATTTTCTAAATTTTAATTCCATGGAAAATATAATTGAACTAAAATCAGGGTCATCTTTAAATCTATGAAAAGCCTTANAAAAACTTGTCAAAATTTTTTTAATTTTAAAAACTAAATGCCAATCGTGCTCATTTAAAATAGTATCGTCGTCGTCTCTCATAGGCCTATTGTTATAAAATTCAGTAATTAAATGTTCGAAACCTTCACATGATTTTAATAATAAATATGTGGAATTCCATCTATACCCTACGTCACTAATAAATATTTTGTATGCGTTATCCCAGCTTGGGTACAAAATTTCTCAAATATTTATTTTATATTAGGTGCAATCGTGATATATACTAGTACATTCCTAATTCGTTGAATTTCATCCTTAATATGCTTTAAACCGTCTTGTGCTATTAAATTAAAAATATGGCAAACACATTGAATATGAAATAAAAAATCGTCGAAATCGGGTTGAATCACCATATGCAATCTATCGATAACAGGCTTATTCACACTAATGTTGTCGAATATAAAAGAATGAATTTTACTTTCGTATTTATATTCTCTAATAATATTCATAATAACATTAAATATATTGTTAGCATTGTGTGAAACTCAATAATTTTAAAACCAATAATTTTTTATGCAAGACCCAAAGTGGGTCTATATAGTGTGTAGTTACAGTTATGTAATCTCTTTTATTAATCCATTTCCACAAATCCGCATTAAAGATATCACACCCCCATATTTTTCTAAATCCACAATCAATAGTTTCTTTAAATTAAGAAAATATTCAATTGTATCAGAACAAAGAGTATTTCGACTTACCCTAACGTACATCGGTTGAAGATATTGTTTGACGTAGTAAATGAAATGTTGGTTGTCCGCTATTGCTAATGGCAACTCCGTCGCGGCAACGAACTTCACTATTCCCGTTCGAGTTTTCTTCTCCAAATACATCCACGTAGAAAGTGGCGTAGTACTAGCACTGATGTCTGGACTACCAAACTGTAGTTGCATTTGATCAGCTGGAAGAAGCCCATGTTTGCCCGCACATGTTTTGTAGTGACAGTTGAGGTGAATGGTTCCAATGCCTTTTTGCTATGCCAATTGTTGTTGACAGTATTTACATGCTGCTTTGGTTTCTGGAACTCCATCGATCACATGAACAGTTTGAACCAATTTAAAATGGTCACAACGTTTTGTCTGCTTCTTCCACTTTCTCTTCCCTCTTGTATTGAGAATATCTAATGCAGGTTCTTCATCCCGTTCCAAATCAATTGGATGACTAGCATCAACATCAACGTCATCCAAATCAATTAGATGACTATCTTTATGAATGTCGAAATTTTGAATATTTTCTGGAATGGGTAATTCATTTAGACTGGCGAATTCATTTACAAATTGATTTTAGGCAGGTGTTTCACCNCATCTATACCCTACGTCACTAATAAATATTTTGTATGCGTTATCCCAGCTTGGGTACAAAATTTCTCAAATATTTATTTTATATTAGGTGCAATCGTGATATATACTAGTACATTCCTAATTCGTTGAATTTCATCCTTAATATGCTTTAAACCGTCTTGTGCTATTAAATTAAAAATATGGCAAACACATTGAATATGAAATAAAAAATCGTCGAAATCGGGTTGAATCACCATATGCAATCTATCGATAACAGGCTTATTCACACTAATGTTGTCGAATATAAAAGAATGAATTTTACTTTCGTATTTATATTCTCTAATAATATTCATAATAACATTAAATATATTGTTAGCATTGTGTGAAACTCAATAATTTTAAAACCAATAATTTTTTATGCAAGACCCAAAGTGGGTCTATATAGTGTGTAGTTACAGTTATGTAATCTCTTTTATTAATCCATTTCCACAAATCCGCATTAAAGATATCACACCCCCATATTTTTCTAAATCCACAATCAATAGTTTCTTTAAATTAAGAAAATATTCAATTGTATCAGAACAAAGAGTATTTCGACTTACCCTAACGTACATCGGTTGAAGATATTGTTTGACGTAGTAAATGAAATGTTGGTTGTCCGCTATTGCTAATGGCAACTCCGTCGCGGCAACGAACTTCACTATTCCCGTTCGAGTTTTCTTCTCCAAATACATCCACGTAGAAAGTGGCGTAGTACTAGCACTGATGTCTGGACTACCAAACTGTAGTTGCATTTGATCAGCTGGAAGAAGCCCATGTTTGCCCGCACATGTTTTGTAGTGACAGTTGAGGTGAATGGTTCCAATGCCTTTTTGCTATGCCAATTGTTGTTGATAGTATTTACATGCTGCTTTGGTTTCTGGAACTCCATCGATCACATGATTAGTTTGAACCAATTTAAAATGGTCACAACGTTTTGTCTGCTTCTTCCACTTTCTCTTCCCTCTTGTATCGGGAATATCTAATGCAGGTTCTTCATCCCGTTCCAAATCAATTGGATGACTAGCATCAACATCAACGTCATCCAAATCAATTAGATGACTATCTTTATGAATGTCGAAATTTTGAATATTTTCTGGAATGGGTAATTCATTTAGACTGGCGAATTCATTTACAAATTGATTTTAGGCAGGTGTTTCACCTTCAACACCGAAATTGTCGAAATTGAATGTTGAAAACTTTAAATAGAATTGAGAAGTGGATGAAGATTATGCAGTAGTGTAGAAAATAAATTGTAAAATCAAGATCATAACTCGACAATGTAAAAATAAAATGTAGAAGAGTATAAATTATAGAATGATGATAATAATTTGTAAATAAATTGTAGAGAGTAGAGTAGAGAATGAGAGATTGATAGTAAGTTTCATGAGAAAAAATGTTGTAATGAATGTGTATTTATAGGGAAGAAAAATGAAAATTTAAAAAAATAAAAGAAATGGATCGAAACGGTAACTAAAAATTCAGTGACCATTCTGGTCAGTGAATTTTAATTTTAATTTTTTTATGAGCCGAGCCAACTCGTGGCTCGCAAAAAACACGAACCCACGAGCTGGCTCGTGGGCTTTGCTCGACTAGATACTCGTCTAATAGACGAGTCGAGCAGGCTCGGCTCTCGTCTAAGTAGGCTCAACTCGGCTCGTCTAGCGAGCCACTATGCTCGGCTCATGTGAAAAGACGGCTCGGGCTCGTTTTTACCGGTCGCTCGGCTCAGTTGCCACCGCTACATTCGTCCTTTTTCCCTGGTCAACAAGACACTATTGGCGTGCTCGGAGACAACTAGGTACCATATTAGTATCTCTCCCACTTTGAGCTTGGAAAGAGCACGTGGTTGAGCTAACTGGTTCTTGAGTTCTTTGAAAGGATTTAGACATTTTGATGTCTATTCAAACTTTTTTTCTCCTCGTAATATGTCAAAAAATGTGGTTTAAATCAATCAGTAGATTTAGATTTGAAACGGTGAGTGCAGTTATTCTCTGAATAAAGCTTTGAACTTCTTTAGGATGGCTAGGTGCTCACATCTCAATGATGGCTCATATTTTTTATTACCTTCGATTCATCATCGATTTACCTTGTAGCCGAGGAATTTCACTTAACCCACTCCAAAGCACATTTGATTGGATTTAATTTCATCCTATATTTCTTTAGGATTTCAAGCATTTCTACCAGGTGCTATTTGTGGTCCTTAGTTGCCTTGCTTTTGACCGACATATTATTTATATATACTTCCATGGTTTTACCAATTTGTTGGGAGAACATGGATAGGATGTTGATATGTAGCTCCAGTATTTTTTTAGGCCAAATGGCATCATTTTGTAGCAACAAAGACTTCGGTCAGTGATTAACGGAGTATGTTCCAAGTCAGGTTCGTACATTGAAATTTGAATATAACCCAAATACTCGTCCATGAACCTAAGTAACTCATTTTCTAGTATTTAATGAATGAAACCGTCGGGTCTATATTTAATTACGGAACCGTTCGAATTCGATTTCATTCGGTTCTGTTTGGTTCTATTCGGTTCCTGAGTTCCATATAATAACTAATTTCTTTATATTTATAACAACGTTATATTAATTCAACTATAACTGTTCAATCTTAATTCTTACAAAATAATGTAATACAATCTCGTGATATCTTTTACACATTTCTTTATTAAATTTTTCATAAATTTGACTGTTAAAATTACAAAAAAATGAAGATAATGAGTTCCCAATAATAGAACGATAGAAATGACACTATGATAGAATAAGAGATTTAGATAAAATTTAGGTCAATTTGATTAAGTTTGGCTTGCTTGAAAATTAGAAATAGCAAAATCATATTTTAAATTTAAACTAAATTAATTAGTTAGTAAATTTATTTAAAAAAATAAATAATTTGACTTATTTAAAATAAAAAATTAGGGAGATTCGATTTTTCATTTCTTCATCTAGAACCGAGAATCGAACCAACCCGTCGATTCTCGATTCACCCGTTCGGGTATTTAACTTAAGAAGAATCCCTCGATCCAGTTCAGTTCGATTTAGGTCCGATTCGGTTCGAGAGTTTTGTCCAGTCCTAGTGTTTTTTTTAAGAATGTGTATCTAAAAATATAGGAGAATTTTCGGATTTATGTGTAATATTATTTTATTGAGTAATTTGTGATTAATAAGAGGAAAGACAAAAATGAATTAAAATTTAATGTGTTGGGCTTGAACTACTAACTACGAAATCATACAAACCACAAAGTACAAAACTGATATATAATTAGATATATTCTGTGGATGAAATAAGTGGAAATGCCCGATTGATCTAGCCATTTTCCATTTTGGCCTTTGACCAATTTTTTTTAAAAAACATAAATTGTGAATTTAAGATACTCTCATTTTCACCTCATACACACGAGAACACTGGAGAAAAAGATAAAAAATCTCAATCGAGATCCAGTCGACCACAATCTCGCTCACAGTCGGCAACCCAAATACCAACAACCAGTCACCGACGAAGTGATTTTTAACGATGTTATTTTTTTTTGTTGTGATAAGGTTTTGATTTTTTTGAATGGTAAAATTTAGATTTAACATTTATTTAGTTTTTTGTTCATTATTTAGGTAGATAGTTGAATTTCTACGGATTTATTGTTATTTGGGAGAAAAATATTTTTTTTTCTCAACGGGAATAGAACTTTCTGACGAGAAAAATCAAGAAAACACAGTCGGCCGACTGTACTGTGATCGACTGTAAAGCAGTCGGGTGACGACTATAAGCAGTCGTCCAGGACTGATCACAGTTAGGACCGACTGCAACAGTCGGCCAAGACTGTCTGGGCCGACTTATACAGTCTAGGCCAACCTCAGCCCAAAAATTAATTTTAATTTTAATTTTAAAAATTTAATTTTTAATTAAAATTGTAATTGTAATTGTAATTTTAA
>CAIGRB010140664.1:0-12634 GCA_903798255.1 Fraxinus quadrangulata | reverse complement strand
CTGCAACTTGTTACGAATATTCTCAAATATTGCAAGGATTGTTAACTCTCGATCCTTCTTGAATTATGTATTGAGAGACTCCGTATTGTTTGACGTCATCATGTTGTATCGATATCCTGAAAAATGTGATCGCGCCCATGTTCAATCCTCATTTTTGTCAGATACTCCCATGTCGGTCATGATTTACTTCTTATTTTTACCATGAACTTATTACACTCTTCAACAGTATAAGTTTCGACCGCTCTCCTGAACAATGAAACGATGCCTTTACCCGACACTTAGTCTTCAGCTTGCCTTGTATATGGTACATACAATATCCATTATGTACCTCGAGAAAAACTTCAGCGATACCATTTATTATAAACAGTCCCCAATCAATTACAAAAGCAATGTCCTTGCCTTTCCTGATTATTTCCCTCAGCTTTGTGAAGAATCAACTCATCGATAGATCATTCTCGCTATCTAGCTTTCAGAGTTGTACTATCGACTAGAATTAGGGGTCATATCGCATTTCGAAATCCCCGAATGCATTGTCCAAGAGCCATGAAGAAAAACTCAAAGCAATTCTCGCCCTCAATCTTAATAAAAAATGTCGAGCCAGGATTAGTTGTTCCCATGTTATGGCAATACTTGGCCAATTTAGCATATCTCTCCTCGGCCGAGCCCATTAAATCCTCCAACTTACATTCTTTGGCCTTCCAGGCCTTCGATAGCTCTTGACCACTCCATACTCTTGACGGTCATCGTCAATGATGTTTGAAGGTCTATAGATCGTCTATGGGTCCTGATATTTGTGCATTATCTGTCGACCAATAAACCATACTCGAGCTTACCCGTTATCATTTCGACGAATTTTCATTTCGCAAGTATGTTCCAAATTATACTTGCGGACTACAAAGAACTCATTTGTGTCCATGTTCATCGCTCGCAAACGTCAACGGCAATTGTTGTCAACACAGACAATCGTCAACAATGATTTGTTTGATTTCTTAACTTTGACTCAAAGTTGTATTTCATTGCAATTCGATGCGCAACTTCTTGCGAATCTTTCTTTGTTTAAAACATTTGATCGACATACAAATCCTCATCATCGAAAACTACATGCGAAGAATTAGATGACGGTTCACTCGTTCCAGCCCATGCACTCCCACTCTACTCATGTCTCTGACGGAATAAATCAATCAAATCCCCATTTGTAAATTCATTGTCATTCTCGTTGTTGTGAACAATCGATAGAATTCTATGTGTAACAGTGAGATCACGATGATGAACAATTGGCTCGGGAATAACCACATCATTTTCACGAACTATCTCTACTGTGTCCCAAAAATCATTAGCATTGTGATCCCTCCAACCGAATTTTTGTGTTCACTTTCGGCGATATCCTTCCTCACTAAAGTCACCCAAAGAGAAATCGTGTACATTTTGTTCAATTCAAATAGATAATTCACTTCTTCATCACAAGTAACCTTCATAGATGAAATCGAAATAGATGAATCATCATTGAATCGATATCTCAGTTTCACATCGTATTGAGAGGGATCGATATTTAGCTTGTTTTATACATCATGGTACATTCTCGCATATGTTGTACTCTCGTATAGGGAAATTGGAATACCACCATGTTTATCACTTGTCCATCTCCATGTCCATTGATCTTTTTCATCTAATTCGAAGTTACCAAAGAAACAAACTGAAATTATAACCATATCTGTAAGACGAAATATAATTTTTTAAGAAAATATATAGTCGAAAATTCTGCTCGACTGGGACAACAGAAATAAAAAAAAAAGGTGGAACATTTTGAAAACAGTTGGCTATTAAGATAGCCGGTGGTTGTTAAACGTATAAAAATTTTCCGACTGGTTTTATCGATTAAAATGTATAAAAATTTAACGAAAACGAAATAAAATATACGTAAATATACTTACCAATTCGAAGTGATTGATATTAAAAAATATTTCCTTCTTCAGCATTTGATAAATTTCATATATTTTGAGGTTGAAGCAGATGAAAGTTGAGAGAATTTTTATCTGTGTTGGAATAGACAGATAAGAAAAGTTTAGTGATTTTTAAATTTTAAGTGGGAAGTGTTTGATTTTCAATTGTTAAATAAAAAGATAATATTATCTTTTAAAAAAATAATATTTTATAATTGTATAATTTATTTAAGAATATTTTTATCTTTTAATATTGAAAAGGCTAATATAAAAATATAGTATAGTCGAAAAGTTAAAATGAAATTTATGCTCGTTGACGTGGCCATTCTCAGGAGTACCCTATCCTCTGTGTGTGTACGAGGAAGCGGAAGACCTTAAAAAGCATAAGTTCTCTGCTATGGCAGCAACAAGTTCTTCCGATTCTTCTCTTCCCAGTCAAAGGTATTGATCTAAAGAGATACGCGTTTATCTATAACTTCATTTTTTTTAGTACTTTTATAAGCGTGCATTTACATAAGCAGGCTGTTTACTTTATATCTGGAGCGGTTTGATTTTTGAGTCTTAGAGTTCGATATAGCTATTTATGTTGTTATGATTTAGGTGAAAAATTCATAGTTGTGGTTTTAATTTATCAATAGGTATTATTGAAAAGCATTAGAGTTTTGAATGGTTGAAATTAGTGGATCACTTAGGAAATTTTCATGGCCAATGCAATTGAGTTCTGAGTTTGTCCGTAAGTGGTGTGATTGAGGAGATTGAGATGAGAATCACACGGTGTCAAATCCTTCCAGCCGTGATTTTGGTTAGAATATCTTCAACTATTATGGCTAAGGGTGTTTTGGGTGTGTGGGGTAGAGTGTGGAGGTTCTAAATGTTGTAATTTTTTAGGAAAATTAAACTCGCTTGAACTTTATTAAAATAATTATCTCGTCCTTCCAAACGCTGGCTGAAACTGTGTTTTAATGCTGCCTAGAATTTTAGAACCTATGGTGGATCTGGCAGCTGTTGTGTCGATTGGATCCTTTGAGATTTCAACTTCTGCTAATATTATAAAGCTTATGAATTACCAAGAGTTGAACTAACAGTTGAAATTTCAGCCTGTTTTGAAAAGCTCCATTTGTTCTTGTAATTGGCAGTCTGAATAAGAATGTCTCTAGAATTTTTGGTCAGTGGGTTTAGGTTTCTCAAGTTAGCTACCAGAGAGTATATGATTGCTGTCAAATAGCTAGTAGACTCCGCTATTGTAATAATAGGAAAGAACCAAAATTTTCAAAATTGGATTCTTTTGTTCTTTCAAAATCATTAGATTTTTAATACAATCAGGGTGGGGGGTAATTACCCCAGGATTACATAGGCCATCTTATATATCTTATAGATATACTAGGGCATGATAGCTTATCTAGTGGAAAGTGTGTAATGTTTTTATCTTCACTCAAGATTTTCTTTGATGAACTTGGGCATATGGGAAAAGGATCAGGGAATAATTAACCTAGTTCAGAGCTTGCTAGGTAGAGATTAAAATCGGATTAAAATTGAAAAACTAGCCTTTATCGTTGACTTTTATTAGATGAGTGGGACTCAATAACGGTTATATTTTCAATTTTAATTGGCTTTTAATCTCTACCAAACGGGCCCTCACTTGCTAAGTCTCTTTGCATCCATGGCTGAATTGGTAAAGCTCCCTACCAGAAAAATTCCTAGGTTTGATTCTAGCTGGATACACTTGGAAGGTTTAGTTCAATCGCTGCTCACGGAATTTATGCATATAGCTCGCCCGCATTGTTTATTTTCTATTGTTCACCTATATGGATTTGGTCTTAATAAAGATTTAAAGAATCACCCTTTTAGAAAAGGCTCGGTCAACGATACTTGCATATTCAAACTGGAGAGATGACTATGTGGTAGAAGGTTTTGGATATGAAATTACCATTACAGCATTTGATTCTGTAGCCCTTCCTTTTGCAGCAAAAACTGGAGCTTATAATGAATTAGTTTCATTCTTCTTCTTTTTCCCTTGAAGAAAATAGGGCTTAGTCATCCCACTTTCAAATTGTGGATTATAATTTAGTGAGTACAGAAGAAGTTTGTGCAAAATAAACTGAAATTCCTTTTCCAAATCTTAGCTGTTACTTGATTTTTGGAAACCTGTGGTCTTTTAATGACAAAATAGTCCAATTACTCTTTTCTCCTCTATATGAATATTTTAACTTTCAAAGCATTGACATGTGTTTATTGTTTATATTTATTTTCAGTCTGGAATATGGGAAGCAGTTTGTTTTTCTTTTCGTCTGGCTAAATTACCTTTCTAACAAGAACAAAATGAAAATCCTCATTGGAATTCTTGTGTTAGTCTTCATAATTGAGATTTAATTAAATTTTTACTGGGGTTTATGTCTAGTAGTTATCTTCTTTTAGAGGCTGATGTGTCCTAATTTCTACGACATGGAATAACTGATTTTGCTCTATACCAAAACACTTCTCATGAAACCATTCAAATGTTTTCTTTGTTCTGGTGACTAACAATCTATGGAGATTGGTACCAAACTTGGTGAATTCCCAGTTACCTTGGGTTATAAAACTATTAGACATGTTTAAAAAAAAAAAATCAAAACCACTTGCAATGGCGTGTTTATTAATTATAGAAATAACAGCAGAAATCAACTTAGGATGAAGCTAGACCTAACCTTCAACAAGTGAAAAGTAAAATGCCGCAAAACAAACTATGAGACTTTATCCCACCAACATGGATAGTACATGAGAAAATAGAAAAAGAAGGCTTAAATCTAGTTCTAGTACGAGTACTTCCTTCCATATGTCTTTTCACGGTTATGGCCTACCTGAAATTGTAGGCCTCATCTTGCGAATCATATCCATAGGTTGTAGGTACCCTATCAAACATATCTGCAATATCTTCATCACCGGAGATTGGTTGAATATTTATTTTAGTGTTGACATATTTTATTGATCTTCATAACAAAAACTTATCCAATACCCTCTCGGATTTTTATATTATGAACTCATCTCCTTTGACCATCTAGTTAATTATATGGAAATTTTTGCTGATACGACTTTTCACTTTTGTTGCATCTTCTAAATTCAATTCAATTTATTTTGTGATTATATTCCCTTTTCCTGGGCGAGAATAGGTCAAGTAACTAGATATAAACTTGTGATCAATTGTTGTAAGCAGGTCTTGTTGCAAAATCATTGTTTCATCTCTATGCTGTGAATGTTTATGGGTGAACTTATGTATATACAGTTCTTATAAACATGTCAATGATGAAATTGGTTTTTTCAGATTATTAGGAAAAGTTGCTTTGGTCACTGGAGGTGCTGGTGGTATTGGACTTAGCATCATACGCCTGTTTCACAAACATGGTGCAAAAGTTTGTGTAGCTGATATTCAAGACGACATTGGTCAGAATTTGTGCAAGACCTTAGGTGACGACACCTCCATTTCCTTTTGCCATTGTGATGTGACACTTGAAGATGACGTCAGTCGTGCAGTTGACTACACAGTTGATAAGTTTGGTACCCTTGATATAATGGTTAACAATGCTGGGCTGTCGGGCCCACCATGTGCAGATATTAGGAACTTTGATCTCTCTGTGTTTGAGAAGGTGTTTGATGTAAATGTAAAAGGCGTTTTCCTTGGAATGAAACACGCTGCACGGATAATGATTCCAGCTAAGAAGGGGTCAATTATATCTTTATGCAGTGTTGCAAGTACCATCGGTGGTCTGGGCCCACATGCGTACACTGGGTCAAAGCATGCTGTTTTAGGGCTCACCAGGAATGTTGCAGCAGAGCTAGGGAAACATGGTATCCGTGTGAACTGCATTTCACCTTATGCTGTTGCAACGAGTTTGGCTCTAGCTCACTTACCGGAGGACGAGAGGACTGAGGATGCAATGATTGGTTTCCGTGATTTCGTGGGGAGGAATGCCAACTTACAGGGCGTGGAATTGACAACCGATGATGTGGCAAATGCTGTCATCTTCTTGGCCAGTGATGATGCCAGATATACAAGTGGGTCAAATCTCATGGTCGATGGTGGTTTCACATCTGTAAACCACTCTCTTCAGGTATTTAGGTGAAAGTATGTAATATTTTTGAGCAAAATTGTCTTGTTTGAAAAGGAAACTCAAAGAACAGGTGTTTCGCTGTTTATCTTGTTGCTATTACTTGGTGAATATTGCATAATTTTTTTTTTTTTTCCGAGTGGCTAAGAATATTGAACATAATTCTTCATCAGCCGTGCTTCCTTCAAATCTAATTATCATTTTTGCTTTCCATATTGCCATGTTCACGCAGTATTATAAGCAGCAACTATTGCAATCGGTTCTATTTTATCATAAGCTTAAATTCTATGGTGATCTCCGTTTATACTTGGGAAAATGCTCTTTTAGTTGCCATGGATGGCTTGAAGAACCTTCGAGGGGGTTAAAATCTTCGAAAAATTATCCTATAAATGTAGTGAAAAGAACTAATCGTTGAGTTAGGTCCTGCATTACTTGTAAAACCTGTCTGATTTGGGAAAAGTAAGAGAAAATCTCTGTCTTTCTTTTTATTATATTGCTATTATTTTTATTTTCGTTTGCAATTTTTGTATCAAGAACCTCCGACACTGAGAGGTAGAACGCTTAGTGATTGTAACATGATATGTAAAGACGAGTCGCCTCTATTTTTATCTAGTGATGTCAAACAAGCCGAGCAGCTCGTCGGCTCGTGAAAACACGAGCCGCTTGGGCTCGGGCTAGTCAAATGACGAGCCCGAGCCGAGTCGAGCCGAGCCGCAAGTGTGCTCAGCCGGCTCGGCTCGTCGAGCTTGCTAGCGGCTTGTGGGCTCGTGAAAAATTTAAAAAAATTTAAAAAAAAACGTATAAAGTAAAAAAAAAATTCAAAAAGCTCGTGAGCTCGTGGCTCAGCTCGTGAGCTCACGAGCTCGTGGGCCGAGTCGAGTGGCTCATGAGCTGAGCCGAGCTCGTTGGCTCGACCCATTGCCAATTCTATTTTTATCCGGATAATATTGGCTGCCTATAACAATTAATCTATCGATTTCTCGATTTTCTAAGCAAATATTAATAAATAAATAAAAACTTTTTAATGAACAACGAAGTAAAGTAAATGGAAGTATATTTATCTAATGGCATAAAATATAAGAATTTAAAACAATATATTTATGATGGCTTTAGAGTACTTTACCGTTCAACAAATTAATAATTTCAATTTTTTAAGTTTTTAACTCTCTCTTAGCTTTTTTTTTTTTTGACATTTAAATAGGCTTAAACAAACTCCCATAATTGGATAAAATATTGCCAACTTAACTCAATGATTACTTTATCTTTTAGCCATGGAATCCATAATAATTGTCCTTTTGAATGCCTTTCTGTCTCCAAGTCTTTGCGTCTTTGCATTATTGTATTGAATTTAATTTTTCATCATCTCTATGTAGGCATATTCCAAATCAGTGTACATTTCATTATTTTTTCCGTTAGATATATTCTTCTTCTTTATCTGATTGATTCTCTAATAACTCACCATCTGTCTCTTGGAAGGCATTAGATATATTTTTCTACTGAATGTTTGGCATATAAATTGTTTTTCTTGCATTGATTTTGGTAGCGAGACATTCTTTAGAGAAAATAACTCCATTATCCCATTGTGCCACGAGTATGAAGTTTATGAAATTCATTTTTCATAATCAATTTGTCTAATTTTTATTTTTATATCAGTCTATGAGGAAGGTTTGAATTTTTATATCTCCTTCATAAATTTAAATATAATAGTAAGCAGGTATTACAATACCATTATTTAGAAGAGGGGGTCTAGAAATAAGTTGGATAATTAAGGGAAGGTATTTTAACTGATCAAGAGTTTGTTTCAGTTTGGGTGAAAAATTGAAGGATATGTTTAAAACATATATAGTATCAATCATAGCATACTGTAAGATTGGATAAAAATGCCTTCTTCGAAAATGGTATAGTCAAATGAATTTGTTGGATAATTATGTTTAAGGAATGTTAAATTGGGGACCAAAGTGCACAAGTCCCAAATGTTGAGGGACATTGGATGCAAGTTTTGAAGGATGTGATTGATATGATAGTCAAAATTGAGAATCAATTGTCAATATAAAAGTTGAGGGACCTGACTCGCAATTATGTAGTGGACTTAGTTGCAAAATGAACCCCATTCATGGTTTTTTTTTGGCAGAGAGTTGCGCCTAGGCGCCATTTTTAATTAAAAGAAAAACTTGAAGACCATTTTTATTGTTTTTTTCAAAACTCAAGGACTTAGCTACAAATTTTGCTAGGTTTTAAAGAGAGAACGGACAGCCACTTTGGATTATTCTTCACTCCTCTTTGGCCTTTCCTTTTCATTTTCTTTCTTCTCCTTCTCCTTCTTCTCTTCTTTTTCTTTTGATTTTTCTTGGTATTTCGAAGAAAATCATAAAGCATACAAAATGAGAATCAATCAAGGAGTTTGAGAAATTTTGGAGAAATCAAGAGCTAACCATTATCAATTGTATAACATGGGCTAAATATTTGTGTAATATATTGTTTTAAATATTCTCTCTAAAAAAAAAAACAGTTAACATATTCATGTGCTAAATATTTGTGTTGAATTTATGGTAGTAGCTTGACCTAGCTTTAATTAATTTAATAATTGCTCTTTTAAGTTAAAATACTTATTTTCATTGTATCTACTATTGATTTTCATGCTATTCATTTATTTGGCCAATATATATTTGTGCTAAGTGATTTTTGCGATCATTGAGAAATACTTGTAGATTTTAGACCGGAGTAAATACTCTAGGTTTTTGTAGGGGATAGAAATATACCATAATCCTAGGCGGTCCATTAAATTATTTTCACAAAAATTGAATGCGATTGTTTGATTTTAATCGACATAGAGATATAGTAAGTTAAATTAATCAATTAGGGTTAATTTCACTCAAAAGAGGTAATTAATTAAAATTGGAAAATCGGATTTAATATCGTACATGAGTAATTTGTTAATTTGCTTGTGAGGAATTAATTAGGCGACGGTTAAGTGGAATTATAAATTTCAACCACGTTTTCCTCCGAAATTTCAAATTTTTTTATGTTTTCTTAGTATGTAAAGTTTTAGTTTGTTTTTCCTTTTTTCAAATCATAATTTTAATTGTGTGTGTTTCTTTTAATTGTCAAATTAACTTGAAGAAAGTTGTGCAATTTGAAGTAAACATTTATCGAGAGATCGACAACTCGGACTCAAAAAGACAACTTTATTACTTGAATGCGACATGTGCACTTGCGGTTTACACTTCATAGTGAACAAGTTTTTGACACCATTGCCGATAAATTTTTTACTTTGATTACCACTTAAGTTAATTTTAATTTTAACAATTTCTTTTTATTTCCTTTTATTTTGTATCTTTTGGCTAACTGCCACAATTTAATCTCTTGTATTTTACCATCTTTCCATGTACGTTTCAGCGATATTTGCATGATTCTAACAGTGGTAAAATAACAAAAATTTTGCAATGTATAATCTCTACATAAATTATGGATATATGCTTGGAGGAGATCTAAGATGTGAAATTTGTTACGCGATACATTATATTGGACAATATTTGTATTCACACACTGATGTATTTAAGTCGAAACTTTTTTGGTTTAGACAATAATTAAGGTATCAAAAGCAAGCACTTGATAATTCTGATAAGAGTTACATGCTCGTGTGAGATTTTATTCCTAACGATTGGGAAGATGATATCAAACTTGTGGGCAATGATCATTCCTTATTGAATGAGAAGATACTTGCAAAATATTACTATGAACTTGTCAAGTTGGATGAATATGTTATGATTACAGAAGATTTCATATACTGGAATGAATTTCAAAAGTGGGGGTATAATGAACTCGTCGGAGATAATAAGAAAGACTTGCCATTGCCCGCGGAGTTCGATTGTCGACCAATCATTCAGCCCGATGAGAGTTCAACCACTGAAGAATAACTTAAATTGAATGAAAATTTAATCACAACAGAGCTAAACGAGGACATGGCAATCAATGAGGAAAAAATCAACTTACATTCTTTCGACTTAGTTGATTGTCAAGATATTGATTTTGTGATTAAGCCGGATGAGGAGGTTGAAATCTTCATAGTTGACTTTGAATTGAATGGAATAGGCAAGTCCTATTATATGGAAAATGGGAAATGTTGAGTTTTGTAGATCCAATGAAGAGTAGAACAAAACCAAACAAAGAAAAATGGGCAAGGCATCCAAAACCTTCTTTTGATGCCCTTGATTCAATTGTCAAAATCGAGGTAAAGACTATAAAAAAGCTCTTGTTGAGAGCCAATCCAATTTTCTAACTTTTAATCTTTTTATTTAATTTTATGCATTTTTTTATTTGATTGGATATCGCTTTTTATAGGTAATTTTTGAAGTCCCATTTATTCTGGTTCCAAGCCAAGTTCGAGGGTAAATTGGTGTACAAGAAGGTCACTAGCCCAAACTCATGAAAAGCATATCATGTCCAATTCAAGCATTGGTACCTCTTTACAAATGTCTAATCGATGAAGTTTCGTTATCCTATCTTTTCTTTTATCATGTTCTTCACACATTGGGGACAATGTGTGATTTAAATTTGGAGGTGATTGTGTTTTAAATGTTGTGATTTAGTGTTGACATGTTCGATAGCCTTGCCGGCTTAAGAATGTTTGATATTTAAAATTTTTGTTCATTCATGAGCTATGCATGACCATAAATGCTATTTATACCTAATTTTTTTATGATTTTTTTTCCTTGTCCATGTGAGATTCCAAATCACTTTTAGCACATCAATCATGATTAATGGTTATCTAGATGTGAAAATATTTGATTGATGGAGAAAGTTTTGAATTGGTAGAACTAGGTTGTAAGTTGTTTGAAATTTTATATTAACCTACATTATTTATCACTTAACCACATTGCAAGATAAGTTTGGGGGATACCAAGCCAGTAAAGGATATCATCTAGAAGTGTGTTGATTCCATGCATGTTGAAAAAAATTGTGTGAGATGTCTTTTACTAACAAATATAAGTTAGGTAATGATCACATGTTGGGATCTAAGCCCTGTGTGTTATGTTGTGCTTAAAAGAATGATATTGCATTTGTTGAATCTTAGGCCTCACTTCGTAGCTTTTTTGACTCGAATTATTAAGTTTGTAGGAATATCTCAAAACTTGGTATCATTTTGTCTAAACAATTGGGGAGTTATCGACATAAAACTAGCTAAGAGAGTCAAGAAGAAAGGTTGAGGGAGTGAGCTCAATTATGAGCTTTTATTGAGAATTTTGAAAAAAGATTGTGCAATCGTATTTGATATTTGGACTTAGATAATTAGTAGGTTTTATTTACTTAGTATAAGTTTAAATATGGAATAGTAGAAAATCCTCACATAACTAGATGTTGAAATTGCCAATCAAACTAGAGTTAAAAAAAAATGAATTGAGAGCAACCTTTAAATTTTCACCTGGAGAAATAAAAGAAATATCTATTTGAGAGTGTGAATCTCATGAGTGGGAAATGAAATATTTGAACAAAGGGTCGGGATTGAGCTAATTTGAAATTTTTTCTATCTTGATAATTATTTTTCTGATTTAGATGATAATTGAAAGTCACTATATACATACATACACCGATTGAACATTGGATAGGCTTATATTATTTTTTCTTGCATTATTTGGAGTATATTTGTGAATTGATTATACAATTTTACACTCATTGATATTTTCGCCAAGCTATCTAATGTGTTGATCTTTTTCTCATTTTGCATGATTGTGATAATTGATAATCTTGTTCGGGATGAGCAAGAGCTTAAGTTTGAGGGTATTTGATAAGTGTACTTTTACACACTTATTAAATACTTTAACAAGTTAATTATTGATTAAATTGAGCGAATTTCTATTCACGATTATGTAATTATGGCTTTTGTAGAACAAAACCCCGAAAGGAAAGACAACAAGGTAAAATGAAGTGAAAAGTGACAAAAACCGTACAAAAGTGTGAAGTTGGGAATCAAAGTGCACAAGGCCTCAAAGTTGAGGGACCTTGGATGCAATTTATGAAGGGCATGATTGATATGAAAATCAAAATTTGAGAATCAAATTGTACAAGATCAAAGTTGAGGGACCTAACGAGCAATAAATTGGGGGACTCAGCTTCAAAATGAATCTCATTCATTTTATTTTATTTTTTGGCAGAGAGTTGGTGCATAGGCATCATTTTTAATTAAAAGAAAATTTTGGGGGACCATTTTTATTTTTTTCCAAAACCTAGGGACTTTGCTGAAAATTTTGCTAGGTTTTTTAAAGAGAAAACAGACAGCCATTGTAGATTATTCTTCACTCTTCTTTGAAAAATGAATTTTATAGTAGCATTAATAGTTGTTCCTTTTGTTCCAAGTACTGAATTTACATCATTTTTTAATTTAATCATTTCAAGGTAATGGTACTTTCTATATAATCTATCAAGTATAGATACGTCTAATGCTAAGCCTACTGCACTACTAATCTTTCGAAATCTAATAAAATGGGCTGTATATACTTCATATTACTTATACTTAATTTTTCTAATTCTTCTAAAGCTTTATTTTGTTCCTAAGAATTATGTCTACTAGGGTCAGTTTCTACAATTATTTCTCTAATAAAACTAGTAAAATTT
>CAIGRB010140644.1:50417-82098 GCA_903798255.1 Fraxinus quadrangulata | reverse complement strand
AAAGAATGTAAAGTTAAAAATAGGAAAAAGATATGAAAGCACTTGCAAAACTACTTTATTAAAAAATGTGAAATTAAAAATAAATTTTAAATAGTCTGTACGAAAAGATTTAAGCCCCTAGTACAGGGAGAATTATGAGAGATAGGTGGCGCATGTGCATTGGCCGGGAAAAAATAGTTTCTTGTTGGAGGTCCAATGAATGTGCACCATTCGTCGCCCATACAATTTAACAATTCTCCGTGTACATGTAGCCGGGTTGGTACCATAAAAGGGCAAGGTTTCAAAAAGGGCAAGGTAAAAATAAATTTTAAATAACTATGGATATCAAAAAAAAAAGGGAATAAAATAAAAAAACCAAATACCCCTTCCCGCCCCCCCGCTGCAGGTAGCCAATCCATCACCCGCCATCCCCGAATACTCCCACCCCTGCAACCGAAACGCCAGTAGCCAGGAATGCTTTACGTACCGAGAATTGCAAAAGAGAGCAAAGGTTTATGCGGATTGATTTGGAAATAGATTAATCAAGGACGAGTAAGATCTGTATAAGCTGAATTTTTGACATGCTGCTGGGAGAAATTGATCAACTTTAAGGCCTATTGTCACCATGATCTTTGATTGTTCTCTTAAATGAGCAACTTTGGCTTCATAATAACAAATTTTACCATTTACTTTGACCTTTTGGCTATGTAATTTCTTAATGTGCTATTGCAGAGTTGTATTTTCTTTCACTCTCTACAGCTTATAGAACATTTGGACATCACTTCAGCTTTGTTCTCGATTCTGCAACTAATCTAGCAAAGTAAATTCTCCACCTTCTTGTTGACCATGTGGGTAGGGATGGGGAATGGTCAAGGGGCTTGGAAGTAGGGTAGGGGCAGGTGCTGGGGGTGTAAGGGAAGAACATGTGCAGGTGCAGCTCACGTATCATTTTAATGACAATTTGGACGGTCATTTGGGACTACGGGTGCTGTGAGAGTGAAAGGTCAGATTTCAATCCACCATTTAATTTCCTTCTGCTGAATTTAAAAAGCATATCATGTAGATTGTCCCCTAGCCTAACTTACATCTAACATGCTATATAACTTCATTACCAATGCCTTGAAATATAACATTGTCTTATGTTCATTGATTATTTTCCCACCTTGGGATCAATAAGAAAACAGTTTTTTTTTTTTTTTTTGACGTCAACCATATAAGATTCATTTCATTCAAGGTTTCTCGCAGTTTCTATCTCTCTCTCGATAATATGGATCCTGGTGATGGTCTTTATAGAACCAGTAGTAGCTTGAGAGTAAATAGCTCTTCAATTTGGAGGAACCATGGTTCGGAAGTTTTCTCGCATTCCAGGCGAGAAGAAGACGATGAAGAAGCTCTAAAGTGGGCCGCACTCCAAAGGCTTCCCACTTATGATCGTTTGAGGAAAGGTATATTATCAGGATTGCAAGGTGACAGCAATGTAGTTGATGTACAAAATCTTGGATATGAAGAGAGAAAATTGTTGCTTCAGAAGCTAGTAAAAGTTCCTGAGGAAGACAATGAGAAATTCTTGATGAGACTAAGGAGCCGACTTGACAGGTAAAATTAAAATTTTGTCAATCTGATTTACAAAGAAAAATAAGGTCTTGTGTGATGGCTAATTGCCACATAAAGCCATCTATAATGGGTTAATGAGCCGCGACATATGTAGGCTTTCTAGAAAGTTACTAGAATGGTAACAGATTTACATGAAACTTACATTTGAATCAGTCTCTAAATTTCAAGAGTTCAACTAAATTGCTTAAAATTTTTCAGGGTTGGAATTGATTTGCCCACAATTGAAGTTAGATTTGAGCATCTAAATATTGGTGCAGAAGCCTATGTAGGCAGCAGAGCATTGCCTACCTTCTTTAACTTCTTTGCTGATGTATTGGAGGTAAGAAACTGCCTCTTTTCATACATTATACTATTGTTTTCCTTGCATATTAAAGGGTATATTAATCTAACTAATCTTCAATTCCATCTGAAAGGGTTTCCTGAACTATCTACACGTGCTTCCAAGCCGAAAGAAGCACCTTTCTATCCTGAAAGATGTCAGTGGAATCATCAAACCTTGCCGGTGGGGAACACAAACTGATAATATGTACATTCAATTTAGACAATTTGACATGTTTGGTAACATGGACTGAACATCAATGGACACTATTGTGGAAGAAAAAGATTGGGCCGTCTAGCCACGTCCATTATCGTGTACCAAACATGCTCCATATATTTATGTGTTATTTAGCTAAAACTAACGTTTCATTTGTTATCCAAAGATTGACATTGCTTTTAGGTCCTCCAAGCTCAGGAAAGACAACACTGTTATTGGCTTTGGCTGGAAAGCTTGATACCGCTTTAAAGGTTGTCACCATGATATTTATGATGTAGTACTGGACATAACTGAAGCATAGAGTAGGCAAGAATTTGGCATATTTTCTTTTTTGGTACTGTGCAGTACACCTTACCAAACAAACCATTACTCTTTCATTGATTCGCCATTATTTTAATATTTTGACCTACAAACTAATTAATTCTAGAATGTCAGTTTTCCGGGAATGTGACTTATAATGGACATGGAATGGGTGAGTTTGTACCCCAAAGAACTGCGGTATATATTGGCCAGCATGATGTCCACATTGGAGAAATGACTGTAAGGGAAACCTTGGAATTCTCTGCAAGATGCCAAGGGGTTGGATCTCGTTATGGTAAAGGGCAATTTTTCTTTCGTTTTTTTCTTCCAAACTACATTTCAGTAGATAAGAAGTCGAGGATAAGCCCCTGTTTGACACACATTATTTCAAAATACATTATTTCAAAACTCATTTTCAACCACACATTTTTCAATAAAATAATATTTTTCATCACATCAATAATTTTTTAACTACATATTTCCCATCATATCACTATTTAAAATACATTCTTTTCTCAATAATATCCATCAAACACCCCCTAAATCTTAGAGACGCAATGGGGCCGGTTGGTGACGTGGTGGGCCGGACCGCCCCACAGGGGATTTTCCCTCCTCGATCCCCGCTTAATGCAGGTCCGGGCAGCCACCTCTCCATTTATATTTTTCTATTTTTTATTTTTTTTCTAGGGTAATTTGGGAATGGAAAATGATATATGTAAAGAAGAAAACTTGTCAGATATTTTATAGGTGCTATTGTGGCAGCTTCTGGTTGGTTAATTTTATTTTTTGATTTTTGCCTTTTGTCAAATGAAAAACTGTCAATTGTGTCTCTAAATAATCTGACATGCTTTATTCTGTACATGTAGTACTGTCCTTTGGGAATTGGCTAATGAGCTTGGTTAATTGGTTCGATTTTGGGAATAAAATTCAGACAAAAGGTGTTTTTATACAAATTTTGAATTTTTTAAAAAATAACTATAATCGGGGCAAGGTGTCCCGCCTCAATATCATCACGCTGCCTTGTCGGAACGAGGCACCGAATATTACTGGTTTATCGGGTCAAATTTCCATCCCTAATTCAATCTTGATATAAAAATTGTGCAGATATGTTAGCAGAGTTGACAAGAAGGGAAAAGGAAGCCAATATTAATCCTGATTCAAATATCGATCTCTACATGAAGGTAAGAATCAACCAATGTATGATGAAATTGTCTTCGACATAAAACTATACAAGAGACTAAAAGCGTGTTTTGCTAAGCCTAAAAAAATTATTGAAGTTGGTTTTAATTATTATTTTTTTATTTCTTTTAATTAACTAATAAAACTTACTTTTCTTTAAAGTGTTTCTCACCGTCAAAATTAGTAACTTATTCACAACTTTTACCAATACAAAAATGCTTTTTTAAAATTTACTTATTTTCTTATTTAGTTTAAACTTTTAACCTTAGCCAAACAAGCTATAAGCCTTTGTTACCAATAAATTCAATGTTGGCTACGTGAATATTTTTCGCTAGTCTATTTGGTCCAGTGCTATATTTACTAGAAGCCGAAAAGAAACTTCTGTGCCGGATAATTGGAACTTCTGGATGAGAACAAGGTGCTTCTTAACTTCCATCTAACTATGAAAATTCTGTGCCGGATAATTGGAAAAAAATTGAAGGTATAAACATAAATAATTCTATAAATTCATCCAAATTTTTGTAAGTCTATTTGATTTGCTTAGATAATCTGGCATGTGCTCTACTTCCCAGGACATTTTAAGGTTTGTTTGTAAGGTGAAATGTAAAATACTCGACAATATTAAGGAAAAAAGTTTGTCTATTATATTATTCGGTCTCATTTAGTACAATGCATTTTATAATCTAGTAATTGTGTAGTATTTTTTATGTTTTCTTTAATCTGGAGAATACCAAAGTGTAGGCTGCAGCCACTGAAGGACAAGAAGGGAGCGTAGTCACAGATTATTTTCTCAAGGTACTACAAGCACTGAATCTTTTCCATTTCATGTAAAATAATATAAGGTTGGACAAAACTAATGATACTGTTAATTTCTTTTCAGATATTGGGACTGGATACTTGTGCAGATACCATGATTGGAGATGAGCTGATAAGGGGAATATCTGGAGGGCAAAAGAAACGAGTTACTACTGGTATACAAAAAAACTTCATTTCTGATGATTTATTGAATGATTTTATACTAAGTTTTAACGTTAATTTAATTAAATAAATCGCAGGTGAAATGCTGGTTGGGCCAGCAAATGCACTTTTTATGGATGAAATATCCACTGGATTGGACAGTTCTACAACATTCCAAATTGTAGATTCGCTTAGAAAATATGTCCATATTCTCAAAGGAACTGCTATTATATCACTCCTACAGCCGGCACCTGAAACTTATGAATTATTTGATGATATAGTTCTGTTATCTGAAGGCCAAATTGTTTATCAGGGCCCTAGAGAATATGTGCTCGATTTTTTTGAATCCATGGGTTTCAAATGCCCAGAGAGGAAAGGGGTGGCTGACTTCTTGCAAGAAGTAGGTAATCAATGATAATAAGCTTAATTTCTGCATACCAAGTCCATATCTAGATAGTTACTGTTAGAGATAATATTTTCCAGATTCTATGTTGCCCAAATTATATGCTATAATCTTCAATAATTGTTTGATTTTTAATTATTGTTACCCAATTCTCCTATTCCTTCCAGTGTTTCTTGGCCCACTATATTCACTTCGTAGTTCTTAGCACACGAGGAAATATTAATTCTGATGCAGGTGACATCAAAGAAAGATCAGTGGCAATACTGGTCGAGAATAGAGGAGCCTTACAGATTTGTGACTGTCAGTGAATTTGTGAAGGCATTTCAGTCATTCCACGTTGGGCAGAGTCTGAGAGATAATCTTGCATATGCATTTGACAAAAGAAATAGCCACCCAGCTGCCTTAACAACAAGAAGGTATGGTGTGGGAATGAAAGAATTTGTGAAAGCATGCACCTCAAGAGAACTCTTGCTAATGAAAAGAAACTCATTTTACTACTTGTTCAAGCTTTGCCAGGTGAGTAACTAACTGTGCCTGGAGTCTGATAATAGGATGAATTGAGGGTGTATTGTGTAAATACGTGTTATCTTGAATATATTTATATTTCGTTATTTTCTGATTTTTTCAGATTATCATAATGGCATCTATAGCATTGACACTGTTCCTACGAACTACGATGCACCAGGATAACATACAAGATGGAATAATCTACATTGGTGTTCTTTTTTTAACTCTCACTATATTCCTGTTCAATGGAATGCCAGAGATGTCCATGACAATTAACAAGCTTCCAGTCTTTTACAAACAACGAGACTTTCTTTTTTATCCCTCATGGGCATATGCTCTTCCCACATGGATCCTCAAGATCCCTATAACGTTTGTTGAAGCAGCTGTCTGGATATCTCTCACTTACTATGCTATTGGATTTGATCCAAATGTTGGGAGGTAAAGACTACTATGGACGTTTGCTAAGATCCCTGTATTACTTTTTTTCCTTTTCTTCAAGTGATTGTTGATCAAGAATCATTTTTGCAGATTATTCAAACAATACTTGGTAATCTTTCTTACAAACCAGATGGCATCTGCATTGTTCCGACTGATTGCGGCTGTAGGTAGGAACCTTGTTGTTGCAAACACCTTTGGATCATTTGCTTTGCTCCTACTTTTTGCACTGGGTGGTACAGTATTATCACGAGGTATAAAACATGAATCAAATATTTTCTTGAATTGAAAAAAGTTTACGTAGAGATATTTATTTTAATTCCAAACTTTTGGACGACTCCTCAGACAAGATAAAGAAATGGTGGAAATGGGGTTTTTGGTCTTCACCGTTGATGTATGCACAGAATGCAATTGTTGTGAATGAATTTATAGGGAACAATTGGAAAAATGTAAGTCCATATCTCAGAAAATTGTGGTATATTTCCAAGGATACATTTTGTGTCAAAAGAAACTGATTTCGGATTAAATTTCTTCCTAAGGTTGTCCCACATACAAATGAATCATTAGGAGTTACAGTTCTAAGGTACCGAGGATTCTTCATTGAAGCATACTGGTATTGGATAGGAATTGGGGCTTTATTTGGATTCACAATCTTCTTCAATTCCGGTTTCATGCTAGCTCTTGCTTTTCTCAAGCGTGAGTGTCTCTAATTCCCCTTCTACCAACAATTTGATCAGAATTTATTCAATATTTATCATAATTCCATATTCTACAGCTTTTGGAAAGTCTCGAGCTGTTTTGCCAGAAGAAAATCAATGCTATGAGGAAGAAGCTGGAATTAGAGAAAGTACTCGGATAGTGTCCCAAAGAAATGATGTAGGCACAGTGGCATCTGAAGGTAATGAAATGAAGTTCCCAATAAGTGCATTCTTTCTGTGTGCAGTAGTGGTGCGCAAGACTAAACATTACAATGAATAAGATTTTAACTTATTTTTCTTTTTCAATACAACCTATTATCACTATCCAATCCTCTCCCAAAAAATCATAAAAGTATTTATCAGTTATCAAGGTTTTTTTTTTTTGCTACGAACTTAAATACATGCAGGGTTAGCAGAACAAAGTAGAAAAGCTATCGGGTGTGGATCCTCATCCATGATGACAGCTGCCATTATCGAGGCTAATCAAAAACAGAAAAGGGGAATGATTCTTCCATTCGAACCCCATTTCATTACTTTCAATGAAATTGTGTACTCTGTTGACATGCCACAGGTAAATCTAAATTTTATGTTTCATTTTCCTAGGTTTTTCGTAACTATGTCTTCTGTTGGAAACTATGGTCTAAACGCATCAGACTATTTATCATATGAATTACAGGAGATGAAGGATAAGGGTTTTCTTGAAGATAGATTGGTGCTTCTGAACAGAGTAAGTGGAACTTTTAGGCCGGGTGTTCTCACGGCTTTAATGGGTGTTAGTGGGGCTGGTAAAACAACTCTTATGGACGTGCTGTCCGGCAGGAAAACCGGAGGTTATGTTGAGGGAAATATTACAATTTCAGGGTATCCCAAAAGGCAAGAAACTTTTGCTCGGATTTCAGGATACTGTGAACAGAATGACATTCATTCTCCTCATGTTACAGTTCAAGAATCCTTGTTTTTCTCAGCGTGGCTGCGGTTGGCTCCAGACGTTAACACTGAAACCAGAAAGGTTAGATTACCAATATTGTCTATTGGATTAAAAATTAAAGTTGAGAGCGCTCATTAAAAAAACCCAGTTATCAGTGGGAAACGAGGCCCATAAGAGCTTTGCATGATCTGTCATTTTATCCTCTTTAAATATGTCAGATTTGAAATTGATCCAATTCTCTATGTTTATTTATCGGGCTTCGTGGTGAAGTCAGAACAACTTTCTCCTCCTTATATGTTGGGGACTTGCTACTTTGACAATAGGTTGAGGGCCAATGCTGCAATGCTCTCAATATTTTAAAACCATTCACATTTGCAGATGTTCATCACAGAAGTCATGGAGCTTGTGGAACTTACACCATTAAGAGGTGCACTAGTTGGACTGCCAGGAGTCAATGGTCTATCAACTGAGCAGCGGAAGCGGCTTACTATTGCAGTCGAGCTGGTGGCAAACCCCTCTATAATATTCATGGATGAACCGACTTCAGGGCTAGATGCAAGAGCTGCTGCAATTGTAATGAGAACGGTGAGGAACACTGTAGACACTGGAAGAACAGTTGTGTGCACCATCCATCAGCCTAGCATTGACATATTCGAAGCCTTTGATGAGGTAAAAAATGAGTTGATGGACAAAGGAAATCTTTATGCAAGTTAGGCTAAGCTTAATAAGTTAAAAGTTACTTTTAAGTAACTTTTTTAATCCAAGCGATAAATAACTTTCTAAAGCTTAGCCAAACATGACCTCTAATGGTGTACTTATTTTCCCTTTTTTCTGTTAATTGGTTTGTGTATAATACTTTTGCCAGCTATTTCTAATGAAACAAGGAGGACAGGAGACATATGTCGGGCCATTGGGACCTCATTCTAGCCAACTGATCAAATATTTTGAGGTGAGTAGCAAGTAAAAGAAAGAAGAAGAAACACTCCTCCGGTTCTCTATGTCGAACTGTTAAAGCGAGATTTTTTGTTAAATGAAGGGAATTGAAGGAGTGAGCAAAACCAAAAATGGTCACAATCCAGCAACTTGGATGTTGGAAGTTACTTCTTCGGCGCAGGAAATGGCCTTGGGGGTTGATTTTAGTGAAGTCTATAAGAACTCGGAATTATACAGGTCAGTTCATGACCGTGTTCATTGATCAGATAATTGATGCATGAGAAAATGTAAGGGCTAAAGCTTTAAAAAGATAAATGAAAAAGCAAAGTTATATTCAAGTAATTTTTTTTTTCCAAATATGTTCGGATAACTGTATGTTTTCTTACTTCTAAGTAGAAAAAGGTTTCTTAATTTCAAAATAGTTCTTACTAAACTTTAAAAATAACTTGCTTATTTTCGAATTTGACCAATAAAAGAACAATTCATTTTAAAACTCAAGTAAATTTACTTATAACTGAATCTTTTAAGCCTAGCTAGACTTGGCTCGATCAAATATTTCACGTGAATTGCTGTCGAAGGTTGCACTTACATATGGAACTTTTCAGGAGGAACAAATCTCAGATCAATGAACTAAGTACACCACGGCCCGGAACAAAAGATCTATATTTTCCTAGTCAGTACGCACAGCCTTTCCTCATTCAGTGCATTGCTTGCCTATTCAAACAACAATGGTCATATTGGCGAAATCCACCTTACACTGCAGTGAGATTATCGTACACAATCATCATATCTTTGATGTTTGGTACCATGTTCTGGGATCTCGGCTCAAAGAGGTAAATGGGGAAAAAAAAAAAACAAATTACATCTTTGTGTGCAGTATTGAACTAAACTACAAGATTTTAACTTCTTTTCCTTCCTTAATATTATACAGTCCAGTGTCGAGTAATATCCATCCGTCATACTAAACATGTACATAATGTTGAGTATTTTATTCTAAGCATGCACTTTTGTTCTTTCATCAACTCAACCTAATCTTCTTGCTATTTTAGGAGTACAGTACAAGATCTATTCAATGCGATGGGTTCTATGTATGCATCAGTCCTATTCCTAGGGATCAACAATGCCGCTACTGTGCAGCCAGTGATTTCTATTGAGCGAACTGTCTTTTATAGAGAAAGAGCCGCTGGAATGTATTCAGCTTTGCCATATGCCTTTGCACAGGTTTCTAGCAAGCCATCTCAAACTACAACATTTAGCCCCTGTTTTGCCTCCATTATAATTTAATAAGTTTTTCTCTCTCCTCATTTTAGCTATACATTCTCCAATAATAATATTACACATAAATTCAAAAAAATTCTTTCTTTTTTAACGATACATTCTTAAAAAAAATAAAAATCACTATTAAGAAATACATTATCTCCAAAAACTCATTATAATGGATCCAAATAAGGGCTTAACTTGGGGCATGTTTGGTACGATTTACAAGTTTTTAACTTCTTTTCTTCTTAATTCTGTTAGAAGTGTAATATACCTTATTGGACAAGTTTATAATGTTTTCTTCCCTATTGTAGGTTGCAATTGAACTTCCATACATATTCGTGCAAGCTGCTGCGTACGGTATTATTGGCTATGCAATGATCGGATTTGAATGGACGGCTGCAAAGTTCTTGTGGTACTTATTTTTCATGTACTTCACACTATTATATTTCACCTTTTACGGCATGATGACAGTGGCCATGTCACCTAATCAACATGTCGGTAGCATAATCTCTTTAGCCTTCTTCGGGATATGGAACATCTTTTCAGGATTCATCGTTCCTCGGACAGTAAGTTCTTAAAAAACCATTTTCCTCACAAAAAAGTACTTACAGCATATGTACACACAAATATGGGAAAATTTCATAGTAGATCTCCAACCTATTGTATAAGTTACAAATTGACCCCAAACATAGTATAGTTGCAAAACCAGTCTCCAACAGTGGATATCGTCCACCATTAAATCATCATGCGATCCTAATATGGCTAACTTTATGAAGGGCACTCCTATGGTGCATGGACACTCCTACTGTGTATGTCAGATACTGACACTCTCCATGACATGAATTCGACAAGTCATATGCCGTGTCATAGTTTTTTGTATATTTTAAATTTCTAGCACTCAACATTGAATATGTCGTGTCCTATACCTTGAGTATAGAAATAAAAGAAACAATATATAAATTTAAAATTTTAAAAAATTTAAATCCGCGTGTATTCAACGTGTATGTGGCCTACTTTTAGAGAAATCATGTGTCCAAGTCGCGTATCCGTGTCCATTCAACTTAAGGCAAAACTCTTAACAATTTCACCCTTTCAAAGTTGCTCATGTGAGGAACATAATTCACCCGACTTTTGAACACTTACCATTATTGGAGACTAGCTGTGCAACTATGTTGAAAGATTGGGAACCTTGCAAGTCAAGAAATAGATTGGAGACCCAGGTCAACATATAATTGTTTTTTAATTGCTCTCTTTTATTGATAACAGAGGATTCCGGTGTGGTGGAGATGGTACTATTGGGCATGTCCTCTTTCTTGGACATTATATGGCCTACTTGTGTCACAGTTTGGTGATATAGATGACATGCTTGACACTCATCAAACGGTGAAAGAATTTTTGAGAAGCTTCTATGGATTCAGACATGAGTTTCTCGGAGTAGTTGCAGTTGTCATTGTTGGATTCACAATTCTATTTGTTGTGACATTTGCCGTTTGCATCAAGGTATTCAATTTCCAAAGGCGATAGTGCAGAATTAGTACTTGGATACTATCAAAAGATCACACGTAGATTTCTAGTTTGAATATGAATAGAACACTTGAAAACAATAAATTAGGAGAGTGATTATTGTTTACAAGTTATCGTTGAACCGTTAATAGTTTAATTTGTAAGCTAAGGAAATATTTTATTTTATTGAATTTTGTCTTCTATACATCTTTCAGTTAAGTTCATCTTCTTTACACCTAGGGGTGGCAACTGGCAAAATAGTTATTTGTACAACATTTTAATTTTAGTTAAGATCCTCAATTTTTGTTTATTTTTGCACTCGTATCCCTAATTTTTCCCATTGCATTCTTATTATTAATCTTCAATTAAATTAGCACATTATATTCTTGATAATGATTTTTATTATTGAATATTTTGTTGAACTTTTATATTTTTTATTTAAAATTATGAGAAGCAAATGAGTCTTTTGACACATTTTGAATGAATTTTTTGGATGGAAACCATCATGAGAGACATTACGTGCAAACTAATAGAAAGTTGATGGTAAAAATGTGACAAAAAAAGGTTGAGGACGCAAGTGTGAAAATGAGTAAAGCTTAAAAACGTTTATTATAATTAAAATAAAGTGTAATTGTAATTAACAAAATTATGGTGTGTCATAGTATATTATAATTTCAATAAGTGACTCCTGCAAGTGAAGTACAAACTAAAAATACAGTTTACTGTCATTACATACTTACTAATTATCATCTTTTATCATGTAATATATGACTTAAATAATTTGTTGATCGTTTTCCTTAAGTAATCCTTGTGACTTGTAACAATTTTGGTTGGTTTTATGGTGATTTATTATATTTATATAATATACAAATTCGGGACGTTACAATCTTCTTTATAAAAAATTTTGTCCTCAAAATGTGAATATGAATACTCTTCCCAACATGCTCTACGGTGAAACTACGGTATATTTCTGGGTTTTTTTTATACTGTATAATACAAACATCGAGAAATTTTACTGTCATGACATATTTACCATCCTGACATGGTTAATATTTAACATGCAATATACGCACCTAAATCTTAGAATAATGTATGATTTAAATAATTTGTCCATTGTTTTCCACTGTAAAAGAATCAATCTAATACTTGTGACTCATAACAATTTTGGTAGGTTTTGTTGTGATTTAGTATATTTAAATATAACATAAAGATTAAAGGAATTTTACTTATCAAAATTTAAATTTATATAAATAAAATTTAATTAATTTGTAAATAAATTTTCAATCTTCTCTTTCAAGTTTAAACCAGAGCCAGAGGCATTCCCCCAAATTTAAAGAGTCAACTATGAGATACCTTGCATGTTGTACCATCTATGAAGCCTCAATTCCACTCACTAGTTAGGGATCTTTTAATTACCTACTTCGAGGGTTGGCACACCATAACATATACCTAAAATAATAGCGATGCACATTGATTGATGTCTATAATATATGATATTTTAATTTGTACGAGTTTTGTACCTTCTATCTTAATATTGTTTTTAGTAAATTTGGACTCTCGGTTATGTGTGACGGTGATTTTCCGAAAATTATTATTCCACACTCATTATCAACCACGGATTTTTCACAAAAATTAGGAAAAAGAAAAACTAATTATTCACATTTCATTATTTTCCATACTTTTAACAAAATATTTTCCAAAAAATCACTTTTAAAATATAAATTAAAGTCAATAATTAATTTTAATTATATGAGATTCACAATTGTTTCAACTTTTCGACCATATATTTTATTAACTTTAATTAAAGTTTACTAAAAATCTAATTTTACACCGATAGGGGCTTAAAAAAATTTCACTACGTAAAGTTCGAGTATTTAGAGATATTTATTTAAGTCAATTTTTTATACACTTTTTCACGGGTTGACTAAACTCATTTTTATCAAAAGTCTATATTCTTATTAATGGATGGAGAGGAAATTTGAACTAAAGATAATTACGTGTTAATATCACATTAAATTATTTTACATTAAAAGTTAAACTACTCAAGAAGGAACCGTTTTAAGGAACAAGAACATCGTGAATGTCTTTGGAAAATTTAGCCCGGCTTGATTTGAATAAAATTTAGATTTTTAGTATATTTTGATAAAAAATAATATAATTTTTGATTGAAAAATTAATAAAATTTGTGAATCCATAAAGTTTGTGGTTGAAAATGTTAGCTCAAGAATAACTAACCAATAAGGGGTGAATTGGTTTTTAAAACTTTATCGAATAATGAACTAAAATCACGTTCCAATAAGGGTTGAATTGGTTTTTAAAACTTTATCGAATAATTAACTAAATTCACTTATATTAAAATCACGTTTATAAATTAATAATCGTATGCAAGTTCAGTACATTTACATATGATCTAGAAAGTCAAGTTTTTGACCTTCTTTCTTCTCGCCTTGATTTTTCTTTGATGCATTCTCTTTTTTTTACCTTGATATTTTCTTAGCGTTTTGTCTTTTAAGTCTTGTTTCGATTGATTTGACTTGAATGATTATCTTTCACATTGATCTTCATTTCAAGTCCGATATATAAAGCATGCATGATGGATTTTAACATTGAACTATCATCACTCAAAATCAATCATTAGAATCAATATTTAATCTTATTTGTTATTATCAAAACATTAAGGATGAAGTCGATCATATGTCAACAATTTCTCCCTTCTTTATTATGACAAACAAGATTATTTGCAACGTAAGATTGAACAATTTATATCAAATTGATAAAGGAATATACATTACAAATTTATTATGTAATTCATATTCCCCCTAACTTTTAGAAATCAATAACCATATATTCAAGACATATGAATAATTTTCAAATCAAAGCATACATAATCATCTCACTTCAGAAAATGAATTAGGAAATGAGCTATTCTCTTTGTGTTTCAGTTTTGAATTCATTTTGGAATTTATATTTTGAGTGTCCATTTTGACATTATTGAAAATGTGTTTTTTTTTTCTTTTGAAAAATTGTTTTGAAAACATCCAAAACGCATTTTGAAAATTTTGACTTGATTATAACTGAAAATACAAAAAACGACAAATTTGTCGTTTTGGGCTTTATTTGTAAATTTTTAACTTGTTTTCAAAAGGACGTTTTTGAAAATAGGAAAGAGAGCGTTTTCATTGTTTTGAAAAATCGAAAACAAAAAGTTACTTAAAAATGATAAAAAGAACATGCCCTAAGTTTTTGAAAAATAGGGGCCAAACGGGGACTCAGTATTTTAAAATGGTAATTAGCACATAACGTCCTCACCTTTCACCGTCATTGTGGAAAACATTCATGCCTTTTATTTTTTGGTATTTTCATCCTTATTTTCACTTTTCATTGTGTAGAAGGTCATTTTCATCCATTTTCTCAATCAAAAATTGTGAAAGAACGAATATACATTTTCCTTTAAATAAAACAAAGGGAAAAAAATTAATTGCAACCATAGTCTTAATTTTTTTTTTAAAAAAAAACGCAAATGAGTCTCAAATATATTATTAAAAGGGTAATTAGCACATAATGTCCCTACATTTCACTATTATTGCAAAAAAATCCATACCTTTTATTTTTTTTTATATTTTAACCATTAATTACACATTTTATTGCGCAAACCATTATTTCTATCAAATTTCTCAATAAAAAGTTGTGAAATAACGAATATACCCTCATATTTAAATAAAAAGCTAAAGAATTAATTGTAACCATAGTTTCATTTTTTTTTAAAAGTGCAAACGAGTCCTCAATAAATTATTAAAAGAAAAATTAATTTTTTTTAAAGAAAAAAGGGCAAACGAGTCCCAATTAAATTTATTTAACAAATTTAAAAAAATTAAAAAGTACAAACGAGTCCCAAATAAATTATTAAAGAATTAGAAATTTAAAAATATACTTTTTATTTAAATATGAGGGTATATTCATTATTTCACAATTCTTTATTAAGAAATTTGATGAAAATGATAGGTTGCACAATCAAATGTGTAATTAAGGTGAAAATGCAAAAAAACTGAAATGTATAAACGTTTTTTGCAATAACAATGAAAGAAATGGACATTATGTACTAATTACCCTTTAATAATTTAGCACCACCACCTTCTGGCTACCACGTCCGTCGGACTCCACCACCACTAGCCTCGCTTCACTCTCCCCAACATCCTCTCCCACAGTATTGGTCACAAAATTTGTCGAAAACGGCCACATTTGCAGCTTAAAATACCAAAATGTCGTCTACAACCCTTCACGGCAACCCCACTTTCGACGCTACCCACGGTAGCGCACTACCACCGTCGGTTACACCTCGACGAACCTATACATGGCCTCACATCAATCAAACCTGTCTCAAACCATTCTACTATAACCTAGACATTCGACGGTGGCGACGTCCATTTTGCCAAACTCTTCTCTTTCAATTCATGCATCCTACAACACTAAATCCCTAAATTTGCATCAATCGAACCATCAAACCCAAACGACAATGGGTATGAATCTAATTGAACCAATTATCCCCCCAACTGTTTCAATTTCTGGTCCAAAACTCTTCACGGGTGCGATGCACGGAGAGAGCTATCTGACTAAAATTGGTGGGTCCTGAGTGCTCCAACCTTCAAAACGTGTGGGGAAGGACGATGGGGGAGTGAAGCGAGGTTGGTGGTGGTGGAGTCCGGTGGGCATGGTGATCGAAAGGTGGTGCTATGTGGATCTATAGGTGGCAGCTTGGTAAGTTGTGAAAGTGGTGGTGGTGGTGGTGGAAAATTTATGATTTCTTTGTAAGTTTTTAAAAACTTAAGGACTATAGTTGCAGTTGGTTATTCATCTTTTTCTTTCTATTTTATTTGAATATGGGGGTAAAATCATCTTTTATTGAAAAAATGGATAAAAATGACCTTTTGCCCAATAAAAGGTGGAAGGTAGGGGTGAAAATGCCAAAAAATGAAAGGTATGGACGTGTTGCACAATGACATTGAAAGGTAGTGATGTTCTATGCTATTTTAATCCAGGTATCACCGACATGTCTGTATCCTACTTTTTAAAAAATCACTCGTCATCTTGTCCATGCAACTTGGGGCAAATTTCTCAACGGCTATACCCTTCACAAAGTTGAACATGTGAAAGTCACATAATTCATCGGATTTTGGGTAGTTACTGTCACTTGAGATTGGGCGTGCAACTATATTGAAAGGTTGGAGAACTTGCAAGTTAAGAAGAGACTTGGGTCGAGATATAATTGTTTTTTAATTGCCCTCTTTTGTTAACAAAGGATTCCAATGTGGTGGAGATGGTACTGTTGAGCATGTCCTCTTTCTTGGACATTATATGACCTACTCGTGTCAGTTTGATGATATAGAGGACATGTTTGACTCACAACAAAAGTTTTATGGATTCAAACATGATTTTCTTGGAGTAGTTGCTGTTGTCATGGCAATTCTATTTGTCTTCACATTTGCCTCTTGCATCAAGGTATTCAATTTCCAAAGGCGATAGTGCAGATTAAGTACTTGGATACTATATAAATAACTATACATTGTTGAGATTTGTGACTATTAATTTGCTAATAAAGCACGACAGTGAGGAGGAAAATATAATGCATGTTTGGATATGCTAAATAAAAATTAAAAAAACTACACTTTAAAGCAAATAATTAAAAAAAAAAAAAAAAAAAGATTTCCATGTTCGGGTCCTTTGTCTGAATGCCTTCTACTAATTCACTATTTTTATTTTATTAGCTATGTTGAATGATTTCATGATTTCTACATTAAGTTCTCGACATATTTCTGCTAATATTTTTTTTAATAAAAATTAAAAAATAAGTGAAGGGAAATTAGCAGCACTGGACGTGGTAAATAATAATTCTGCAATTCCAATCAGTATATGAAATGAACATAAAGTTTTGCTACATGGTTACTCATACACAAGACACAAAATGCAAGACCTTTCATTAATCAAATCACAATCAACACTGAATCAAACCAAAAAATGACAAGTGTGACCTCAAAAGGAAATGAAGCACGAAAAAACAGAGGATTAAGAATTACCAACATAAGTCGATCCTTCTATGCTGAACCAAATTCAGCAGACCACTTCTCGTGCTTTTCGATATCAGCGGCTGAAACACTTGGTTGNACAACAGATATCAATAAAATAACACATACATTCTTAATAATTTAAGTTGTAAAATTACTTTGACTTAAAATGACAAAGAAATTGATTTTAGATACAAAATATAAAATATAAAGAAATTAAGAATTTTCATTTGCTATTACAATGTTGGAAGAGTCAAATGAGTATTTTATAATTTTTTCAATATTTTATTAACTTGCTAAAATTAATTCTTTTTATTTGATGCTAGAGTTTAGGAAAAGAAGTTAATACACTATATAAATCTTGTACCAAAAAAAAAATATTTATGAAGATAAATATTTAAGAATATAGTATGCAAAACATTATAATGTAATGTATAGAGTGTGATTTTTAATTTGAATTAAGGGTATTTTTGTTTATTTAGATATTTATAATGACATATTTATAAATTTGTGTTTTTTTGTAACCGTGTGTGCAAAATGAAGTATGCAAATTTCTAAAATATGGTACGGCAAACAGAGAAATTACACCCCGTATACAAATGTATTTTGGAAATGTCCCTTTTAATTTTTATTCTGTTAATTTCAAAATATATTTTTCTTTTCAACCACACATTATTCAATAAAATAATATTACAAGCAAACTAAAATTTTTCCTTATTTTTTAACTACTCATTCACCAATCACAATCGAATCACTATTCCAAAATATATTTTGGCAAAAGAATAGGGCTCAAACATGTCCGAAATGAACATCAAGTTTTGCTACATGGTTACAGATACACAAGAACACAATGCACTTTGGGGAAACACAATCAACACAGATTCAAGTAGCTAAACAAATCAAATAATTAGGGAACAAAAGATAGAGACCGGGATTGAATCATCTACATCATCCTACCAGTCACCCAAGACAATTCATCTACATCATCCTACCAGTCACCCAAGACACTTACAGAATCAAAACAAAAACGATGAGCGACGTCTGAAGGATTTGAGGCAGGAAAAACAGAGGATTATGAATTATTAATATCAGTCGATCCTTCTATGCTGAACCAAATTCAGCAGACCACTTCTCGTGCTTTTCGATATCAGCGGCTGAAACACTTGGTTGAACCTTATTCAAGGCTTCTAAAAAGTCGCACATAGCAACAGGATCGTTTGAAATCTCATCCTTGGACATGCTCTTGATCTCATCACGTGTCTTTCCTGCTATCTTACGCCTCATGCCATTCAAAGAAGCATCCCGGCAAACATTTGTTAGATCATCTCCACTGTATCCCTCTGTCCTACGAGCCACTTCATCAATATCCACATCTGGAGCCACCTGATATCACAGCATGTACGCATATTGCAAGTAAACAAATGAGAATCGATCTATAATTGTCTAACGAAGAATATATATCCTACTTAAAGAATTGAAAACTACATAGAAGTGAGTTGGGCAATGATGGGGCCAGCACAAGAAAGCCTGCTTGCAGCCATTCAAAGCAGTTTGAATTTTGATGTCAATAATATATTTGAAGTCCAAGTTGTCAGAATCCAAAATCATGACCTTATAAATACCCAACCAGGCCCTTAAATAAACTTGCCTGGTGCCCTATATGCAGTAAGACTTACCTCAACAGTTTTCAAATTGATCTTTATAAGAGCCTTGCGACTCTCAAAATTTGGAAGTGGAATGTATATTCTCTTCTCCAACCGCCTCCTGCATTAATCATTGTTGTATCAGATAAAAAAAGCACCCTACCTAGAACCTCAAGAAATAAAATCAAATATGAAGAAAGTGAACGAAACAAAACCAGACCTCAATGCCTCATCTATATCCCAAGGAAAATTTGTAGCTGCTAAAACCATCACTATCTTGCGAGTACCATCTTCATTGGTGGCAGAAGCGTTAACACCATCTACCTGAACTAGAAGCTCCGATTTGACCCGTCGGGATGATTCATGCTCTCCTGAAGCCCTAAAAATTGGTTTCATAAAAAGGGGCTTGACGTAGATACATATGAACACATGTGAATTCTCACATGGTAATAAATAAGCTTTCCTTCATCTAAAGTACAAGTATAAAGGCAGTTCAATTGTGCTTATAAGGTATTTAAGCAAGCAACACAAAACGGATTAACCACAAAGAATTGGGGGACTAATATGGAAAATTTGGTTAGTATTGAAATGTAAGCAGATCTATGTCATACACGCATTCGTGTACCCCAACTCACATAACCGCAGAAATAATTGTAGAAAGAGAATAACCTCAGGCAAAATGGCCCATTGACCAAATTTAAAAATTGCCTGTACAGAATAATACAATTCTCACCCTCGAGCATTGCAAAGAGAATCAATCTCATCAATGAATATTGTACTAGGAGCATGAGCTCTTGCAAGATCAAACAAACACCGGACCATTCGTTCACTCTCCCCACGCCACTTTGAAGCCAGGGTAGCAGAAGAAACGTTGAAAAATGTTGTACCACACTCAGTAGCCACAGCTTTAGCTAGAAGTGTCTTCCCAGTACCAGGAGGGCCAAACATGAGTACACCTTTCCACGGTCTCCTAATTCCCTGAAACCAAATACATATCAAAGATTGAACGTCATAAACCATGCATGTAAGGAAAGAGAAAAGGATTACATGAAGTATGAACAATCTCTATTTTACGTCTAGATATATAAATTTCTCTCTACATGTAAGGAACAATAAATAAATCATCCAAAGTACTTCCAGTTTCATGCTTTCAAGAATGCAACATGAAATCAGCTATGAAGAGAGCAGAATAAAATTTGAGATATACACAGGCTGACATGTTGTGTGTATCGTCATGCGCCAGAGATTCCATCACAACAAACTAATTGCATATTTAATACTAAACTACAGATTATCTAGATGACTTTGAGGAAGATGGCGGTAAACAAAATCAAAGTAAATTTACTCAGTTTCGACCAATATCTGATACCTGGAAATACTCAGGCATCCACAGTGGAAGAACTACAGCTTCTTCTAAAAGTCTTTTTGCTTCACTCAACCCAGCCACATCATCCCATCTGACACCAGGACTGGTTTCCAAGACATCCCTTTCGAGCATAGCAGCCAAGTCTGCATCAGGCCCTTCATATTGCACCTTTTTCAGCTTTCCGTCCTCAGCTTCATCACCATTCTGACAATCACAACAAAATCAGAAAGAAGCCAATGACAAATAGTATTATCAACTAATAGTGAATACAGAACCTACAATGGATTCAGGGTAATAAGAAGCCAGCAATCCAAAGTAAGTAATATCTCTACTCCCTCTGTATATATGATAAAATAAACATTTCTACACTCCCTTTGAATGGGCAAAAACTAAGGCCTCCTGGAAAGATTTCAATATTCCTATAGCATCATGAATCTCCATTGTGTAGGTCACTCGTGAAACCTTACACGCACAGAAATTTGTACGTAAACTATGCAAAATACATATCCAACTTAGGACATCAAGAAAACATGAGGACATAGAAGGGGAATTAAAAGGAGAAACACTTCAGGTAAGTTAATCTATTTACATAAAAAATTGTAGGTATTAGATAAATAATTAATTATTAAACTACTCAAAAAGTTTAGCATGTTTGTTGAAAGATATTGAGAACAATGTTAGATATTTAGTTGCAAAAGAAATAATTGGAAGATTGAAACTCAGATACAATGTTCAAGCCTTAATTATATCACATGATTGGAGAATCAGCTCAAAATTCTAAACCAAGAAGTCCCTTAATAATCAATCTGATAAATGGGACAAGTCTGTCTGAATATGTGCAATTGGACATTCATACATATCTTCATTCAACTTTCCAACATCTCAGGTTCTCTATTGTTGAGTCCGTATATTCATTTTTTAGATTTTAACGTCAAAATGAATCTTGGACAACTACAAACCCTTTGTAAAACTATAGGTCATATGAACTATGGGTAAAAGAACTCAAGGACCATGTGATCAGACTCAAAAATATCTTCATGGACAGTTCTTACCCTGGAATTGAAACATTAACCATGTACTCTAAATGATAACCACACCAATCCCTCAGGAACTTGGATACCCCAATCTTCAATGTCATAATAGAGTTCATCAAAATAAAGGACAGGTGAAAATTTTTAATCATATTGCGGTGTAGCATAAGATATATTTAAATTTTAAAAGGCTAGTAGGACAAGTTGAATTCAGCTTTTCTAGGAACTAGAAAAGTTAGTAAGAGTATATACTCAAAGCACAAGCATATACATTGGATTAGAAAAGGCTGCAATAAAATCTGAGGGCAAGCACATCAAGTGTATCTGGCCTGAACTAACACTTCTGCTGTGCTTCTTAAGATAACAATGAAATAAACAAGCTCCCTTGACCAACCGCGAATAACATGAACATTCGCTTTTCATTATCTTATCTCATATCAAAAGTGGAAAGAAGAATTGTGCCGTGCATACCATAATACTCAGTGATGAAATAAAATGAACTGACATTACACTAACTTTCTAATTAAGACACCTTAAATAATTTGTACATTAATTGCTAATTGGATCTATCATTGGAATGCTTGTATATTGTAATGGCTCTGCCAATAACATTGTCATGGATCGTTTTTGTCACGTGAATGGTAACACAACACTTCTTATTCTTCCCAACTACCAGTAAGGGAAGGGTGATGTTCCCCATTTAATCACCAATGTCTCATGTAGAATCCTAGGGACTTGATCTTGCCTAGAGCAAAAGAATTAGTTAGCTAACACAGTACCTCATAACAGATATGAGTAAAGAGTATACTTTTTCCAACCGTCAAGTAAAAATGCCGACATCATTAACCAACTACATCTCCAGCAGAAAAACTTACTACTGAATCTGCTTTTCCAGAGGCCGATTTCCCAGTTCCTTTCCTTGCAGTAGTTGATGATCGAACTCCAGTGTTAGACTTACTAGAACCACCTGTCCTTCCTCCACGGCCAGCTGTTCCTGTTTTCGTGGAACCTCCACGTGCCCAAGTCCCGTCTTGTGGTGACTTCCTCATGCCAACTTGACCAGTTCTTGTAGGTCTTCTACTAGAAGGATCTCGAGTAGGTGGTCGCCACACATCGGGATCATCCACTGGAGCACTGGATGACACTGGATACTCGTCCAATGGCTGAAATACAAAGGATGACTTCGACGAAATCGGAGGTGAACTAGGCCGCCTGCCAATAGGAACCTCCTTGAACGACCTTTTCTCAGCATCTAATTGCTTCACAACCTCTGCTTCTTCTGAAATTGCTTTCTTCGCATTCATCCATTTCGTACGCAGTAAAGGGTCCTCGACTGTATTTAAATGCCTAAAAGTCGGGAAAATAAAGAACAAAATATAAGAAATTTTAAACAAAAGATTTCAGCACGAGGGAGTTAATCACAGCAATTTTTACTTAAACGTGTAGAATACTTTTATAAACTGATAATTTAGCTTTATGACTGTAATACATAAAACCATATGACAAGCTAAAAACCCAAAAAATATTAAAGGAAAGGGGATTTTCCCCAGTTTCTGTCTCTTCTAAAAGAGCAAGATTTCAAATCAAAGAGGCAAATCTAAATCAACCCATTTCTTCAAATTCAAATTTCATACAGATGCAACTGAATATTAAAATCCATACTAACGAAAAGGAAAGGGGAAAGGTAAAAAATTGAAATTGAAACATATACTTGTTGATCTGAGCAATGGCGCCATCGAAGAAAATAACGGAAGTGTCATACAGTCCTTCCAAAGCGTATTCTCTAGCCAACTTTAGGTGATCTTGCAATCCATCCAGCGACGCGCCACCCATCACTTATACATACACTCCTCTTTGAATCTTTATGTATACCTCAATTTCACAAATCCAGAGAATTTGCGCGAATTAGATTCGCAATTATCTTTAAAATGTAAGAAATTATGGTCGGAGTTGAAGCGGTAGAAATGGGCAAGAACGTCGACGTTTAAATGGTATCCAAGGCGGAAGAAAGAATACGAAATTACAGATCTATCCTTGGACACATTTTTACAGTCGATAAAATTTTTCTTTGATTTTTTAATTATAATGAATAATAATGAAACCAAACAAGCCTTTACCACATAATAGTCATTCATAATGCTTAAAACTTTTGTTAACGTCTTAATCTATTTTCCTCCAAAAAGTAAGTAAAAGTAAAAAGAGAAAAAAAACGTACATGAATTCTTATTTCCGCCTCTGTGTTTTGATTTTTGAATTGCTAAACTCATAATCTATCTTTTGAGTTTGGACGTGGAGATCATTATTCTATAGCTTAACGCTGACACAAGTGGCCTAATAGAATAATTATTGTAATTTATTGTAGTTGATTTGCAAATTGAATGATTCTCCAGGCTTCTTGGTAAATAATTGACAACGTTTTTGGGGAGTTTTATAATTAGCCTTGGTTAAACTTATAATTTGACATATCCATAAAAAGTCTATTTTACCGATAATAAAATGAGTGCTCAAGTGATTCTGCCTTCTATCTAGCTCAAAGGCCTCTATTTATACTACTACATGAGCCTTAATAATATTGTCTCTTACATCATTGTTTACGCAATTTACATAGTGGCATCCATTATTAAAGGTGCATTAGTCTTGATTGTTTTGTCTTCATTTGAAGCTGGCAAGATTCCTTCCATAGTGGTAGGTCCATCTTATTTTTGTCTACATGTCGGACAATTTCTTACCTCGCATGCTTTTTTAATAGTTGAAATGTTTCCTCCTATCTGATTGGTATCAAACTTATTGATATGTTCTTTTAATATTTTTGATTTTTGCTTTTCATCATTTGCTAAAAGTGTCCATCCATTATACTGACATATGTATCTGAATTTCTTTTCATACAAATTTTTTGCCATATTGTATAAAACTTTATATCCCAGTACTCTTATTTTTTTATCCATATCCTGTAAAAAGTTGGTATTGGTTTATCCCCTTCTCCTACATCCATTTGGAAATTTCGTTCAACATGTCCAACAGGTCTGTCCTCCTCCAGTATTCATTAAAACTTGATATTCACTTAAATCTTCTAGATTTAATTGATCAAAATTTTCAATGAGTAAATCTAATTCTTTATTCATCTTTATTATCCTATTTTTCTTGTTTTTCTTCGATTAATTTTTCTAATATTTTTTCTATTAATTCTTATTCTTCTAGTATTTTTGGTAAAATATTCTTCCTAAATTCCTCATTCATACTTCATGTTTCTATAACTATATTTTCTTGTTCTATATATTTCTTTCCTATTCTAAACATTTTTTTTATAAATTTTTTATCTATTTTCTTTTCTTTATTTTTACTATTTTCCTCTAATTTTCTAATTTCAAGTTTTAATATATTAATATCATTTCTAGCTTCTTTTATTTCATTTCTCAAATCTTGAACATCACTGATTAATATTTTTAGCATTGATTTTAATTCTCCAAAAGTTTCGCTAATATTCATTCCTCAAATTTTTATTATCCTTTTTTTATTTCAATTTCAGCTTTTACTTTATAATATGTTAAACACAATTTATCTTCATTTATTTCTCTTTGTTCTTTTAAAGATCCTATTAAAATTATTATTCGTTCTCTTCTTAATTTTAACCTAAAATTAATTTTCTCATTTTTCTATATGATTATTCATATATCTTATAATAGTATTTTCTAAATATTTTATAATATTTTCTTAATATCATTTATTTTCATATTAATTCTCTAATTAATTTTTTTCTCTTTTCTAGATAATTCTTTATCCAGTTGTAACCATATATCATTTATTTGGTTTGCTAACTCCATTTTAGTATTTAATTTTTTATCTAGATTTATTTTAATATCTTTTGATAAGTATTCTGCTAATAGAGACCAAGTTCTATGATAATCCATATTTTTCTTTATAATATAAAGTATTTTCCTCATCTTAATAATTTTCAATAATCTTCTCATAAATATACATATCTCTTATTGATCCAATAATTAATTTTTCTAGTATTTGTTCTCTTATTTCTCTAGATAGGTTTTTAATTATAATTAATGTTAATATTTTAAATTTATTAGGAATATGTTCTAAATAAACATAGCATCCTTCAGATTCTTCTAATTTATAATAACTATCATAATGTCCTGATTTATCTTCGAGTTTGTAATATATTTTTTTTAATTTTGTAATTCTAACTTCCATGATTTCTATGGCTCTGATACCAATGTGGGGGGTGTTACTTTGAGCGAACAAAAATCAAATAAATATAATAATTAATATAATAATTTTAAAGTCCATATTCTCTTATTATTTCCTCAAAATCCATAAATGTTTGACAATTTATAATATCAAAGTCTATTTTTTCATTTTCATTTAGTTGTATAGGGGTCTTATGATTTAATCTTACTTTTCTTTTTTCTAGTTTATCAGTAAGGTTTTGAATGTTTTCAATCATTATAGTTCTAACCGGTCATTTAATAAAATTCTCAGATATATTGTTTTTAAAACATTTTAAAACCTCTTGAGATGCATATAATTGACTTGTATATTCTCTTTTATCTATATTTTTATCAAATTTTTTTTCTAATTAATCTTTTCTTTTTTCTTTTATAAACTTCCTAATTTTATACGGACCTCTAGGGCCTTTAAGTTTTTCCATTTTTACTGATAGGTAAAAAAATTAAAATATCTTTGGGTTTTAATAGAAACCTTATATATAATATGATGACTAGATTGTAATTTATATGTTAGGAATATTTTTGATAGTTTCAAATGTTTAGAAAAGTCAAAGGTCATTTTTGAATTATGGCTTTGTAATAAGGCTATTTACGTTTATTTCCTCCAAAGTTTTGACATGTATGGAACTCGATGCTAACAAAATAAACACTTCTTTCTTGACAGTCTTAAATAATTGTTCTCCTCTCGTGCCCTCCATATGATCCATCATTTCCCTTTGAAAACTTGGTCACCATTGACGTTGAAATCTTTTAGTAAGATGTAATTACGGCCCACCCTAGTGACATGGATTACCTTGACTCTATGATAGTAGTGCAATCTCATTAGTGCATTTTTGGCAAGGTTGTAGAAGGTTCGACCAAAGCATTAGGCATTGATAAGTGTAAATCGTAGACTCGTCTCTTTGTTATTAGTGAGATTCTAATTATTTTGGATGTTTTATCGTTTTAAGATCGAACCCAAATAACATTGCAAGTGTAGATAAAAGAAAAGAAAAAAGAAAAACTAAGAAAAGAGCACAATTGAAAATCTTGTAAGTGCGAGATTTTGATATACGTATTTTCGTAAGAGCGGAAAATCTCGTAAGTGCAAGATTTTGAAGTACATATCTCCATAAGAGTGGAAACTCAAGGGAGAGCGGGTTTGTAATTTTTGTGCGAGCAAAAATCCTAGTACAAAATGTTTTGTGCGAGTGAAATTAGGAAATTTTCACTATGAGTTCGCTTCAAAATTGCACGATTTCCAAGGCACGTTGGTGGGCATAAATAGTGTTCTTCATCTTTCGTATTATATATATGAAGTGTTCTAAAAGGTGTTAGGTGTGATAAGAAGACAAGGTCAAGCCTCAAGCTTAGGTGTAAAAATGTGTTTTTCATTTTAATTATTTTATGACCATTAAATAAATAAAAATGATGTGCAATTGGGTCCAAGAAATCGCCCAAGCTAATTTAGTACCTTGGTAATCATTACATCCAAGAAATGGCTACAAAATATTCAAAAAATAAAAAAACATAAGTCTCTTTTTGTGCCTAGACCCACTTGAATTAATCTATTTTATCAGAAGAAATTATCCAGAAGCAGTATCAGAAGATGAGTTGGGAAGAAATGATTTGATGAAAAAGTTGATTGTATTTTAAACTGTCAAATGATAGAGTATCAAGTGACATTATGTAAATTTTAATGTACATGTAGTAAGATTGAAATCCGTATTTTGCTGTCAAAGGGAAGTTGAGTACCTTTTTCCACGCCTTGTCCTTCCTTATGTATGGCATGTTGAGATGCCTCATATCTAGGCGTGTATAAGTGGAGCATTGTCAAGCCTTTTACAACATTGATATATACTTCATGTCTTGGGCATATAAATGAGGACTTTACTCACACATATATACTATACACTTAGTCTCCATTTGGAAAGAATTTATAAACAGTTTATTTATAAATATATAAATATAATTGGTGAATAAATGGATAATACTTGTAAGTATATTGAAATGTGTGGTTGAAAATGAAGTTTGATCATATAAATTATTTATCCAAATCGAGGCTATATTAATAGGATTTTTGTGATTGAATTTGAAGTTGAAGAAGACAAGGCGATGCTCGGGAGTTTTATTTACGAGATTCAACAAGTTTCTATTCCCAAATTATCTCCTCTTCTCTTAATTTCCGGTGATGTGCTCAAATTCAATTCGTTTTAATTGAATTATGGGCAAATTTGGAACGATGTAACCTAATTACGAATATTTCGTTTCTATATCTAGTTTTGAAGTTACATACTATACGATGTGGTGTTTTTGTTATTATACTTAAATGTTATATATTTATCTAACCAATAATTGAATGAATTGAGAACTATATTGATTTCGAGAGATGATACATATATTATTGCTCTTAACAACGAAAATTACAAATTTGGATAAGAGATAGATTTACGTTCATGGTTTGTGCAGTCTTATAAGTGAATATTCTTCTGTTTAATGCTACAATTCACATGAAGCCATAGTGAATTAATATAAAAGTACTTTTGATTTTGTATGACTATATCTAAATTAAATTAGAGATATTAGAACGATCACATGAATGTGTAGTCTTAACTTGATAAGAGAGATTGAATTGGATTAACTATGATGAAATTGTGCGTTCTAACACTTTGGTCTTAGTGAATTATCCCGCGTCTGCGATTTTTTTTATTGATTTTTCACTGTTACCTAGTTTGTTTATTTTTAGTGAAATATTGATTTATTGTCCAGATAAAGTTAGAATTAAGCGAAGTTTGAAACTTAATAACAACATTGTCATGAATAATACGCTACTTATGATGTCGTGCACTTGCGATTTCATACCATAGGCATCGATTAGAGGTCATATCTCATTACAGCACTATTGACATCATTCTTTCACAATGAACCAGAGTGCAATTTGTATTAGAAAACCGCAAGATTCCTTGCATTGAATCTGTAAGATGATAAAAAAAAAATCACTTCAGATGCTTCTCTCCGAAAACCTGTTAGAATAATGTCTCTTTGGGGAGGTTGAATTACAGTACAAGCCAGTAAATGCAATTACCTCCTGTACATGCTAATTTTCAAGTACATCCGACGCCTTCTTTCTTGAAAGTGATTCACGGGTTACGCTCGTTCATAACAAAAGAAAAGTTAAAATCTTATTTATTGTATTGTCCAATCCAATACTGCATACCAAACATATCCAATTGCTACAATTCAAATTTCAGCGCAGTCACGCTCACAAGTAACATTTTAGAATGTATTAAGCTGAACAAGAAATGATAATTCCCAATAATCTGGCAGCGACATCCTACTAAAAGGGAGATAAAATCAATAAATGATTTAAATGTGAGATGTTCAATGGCTATTCCCATATAAATATAAGAGCTGAATATATCAAAAAGTGTACACCCAAAGCTCATAAACTTTGTGCACCAGAGTTTTAGATTTCAACACAGTAGAAAACTAGAAATTCATGAGCAGCCTCAAGTACATATGGTGAGGAGGAGGACATCTTTCACCGAGATATAATGGCCTTAATTATAGATTCAACTGAAGGTCAAAAAGATGATGAGAATGATAAAAAAAAAACGAACGAAGTTGAAACGTATCCAAAAGAGTGAATTATCTATATAGCATATCCATTATCAAAGAAACCAGAATTATAGACCTGGAAAAGGAAGTAATTAGACAGTCTCCTCATGGATGGAAGTCTTTTGGCAAAAGCGTCAGTTATATTGTAAGACAATTATTTTACTAACTTGATAACAACATACGGGGAAAGCCATATTATATATAAGTGAATTTGTAACCTATGTTGTCTTCAAACCATTAAAAAAGAGTAAATTAATATATCACAACAGATACAGGAGGAGTTGATAGTTATTCAGCAAGGCAAAACAAACAAGTTCAGGTACAGGAATGTCTCACATTTCATATGAGAAAACCTGATCTTACATAGAGTTCATGTGAAAGTTCAAATTTCAGAGTAAACTTCATGTTATTTTAAATTTTCCATATCTCCACGAAGTAACAGATGACATGAAAGATGTTTTAGACAAAATGATACATCATAACTTAGCGGAAGCACAAAGATGATTCAGCCAAAATGGTTGCAGCAGCATACGATAAGAGAAGCAAATACTTTGGTTTAGTCTTCCACAGCCAAACCATTTGTCGTGGCTAATAAATTTTTGAGCAATGTCAAACATAATGACCATTGATCGTACAATATAAAAATTAACTCTGTCTTCAAACTAAAGTAAGTTTAATCTGATTAAAGCTTGTATAAGTAAATATATATTCAAAAGAAAGGAAAATGCACTAATTTATAACAATCGAAATCAACCTGAGTTCATTCATTTCATGGTATGAATTCCCGACTAAAATACTACAAAAAATGGAGGGAAAACCTTAATGTCGTATCTAATTAGAGTAAAATATTTTAGTCCAAGCAATACTTGCCAACAATTGTGATTACCACTATCAAATCTCAAGAATATCATTAAACTAACAAAAGGAACCAGTACAAATTGAATGATAGGCATCTTAAAATACACATAAAACTATGTCATGAACCTGTAAAACATGCAGAAAAATTTGAGGAAACAAATGGTAAACAGGCAAGTGCTACTTGCCTTGGCTATAGAATGAAATAATATCAAGGCATACATTTATCACCTAATCCACCTTCTTCTCAGCTTCCTTCTTGTACTCCTCCAACTCTTTCATCCACAGATCCCCAAACTCACAATCCTTCCATTGCTCGAACCATGGCCCCCCTAGCGTATAATGTATGGCATTGGGGAATGTGCTCGTGTTGCCTTCAACAACCCTGTTATGTCCAACAAGGAAGTTCCACACAAATGGGATCTCTCCAATATCATCGTCATCTAACCACTGAAACCTATGAAGAAATGCGCCAGTCTCCTTGTTCACCACTTCCGGGGTTAGCACTCGATTCTTTGGGTGCCCACAATTGTACAACACCATTGAAGACCAATTCTTCCTCGGGTACACAGTTTGAACTGCCCCATCCATTTTCGTTGTTTCTTTAGGTGTGTAATCGTGTTTAACACACATTATTGCGTATTTTTCATCAATCAGATCAACTAATTCTTTAATATCACGTAAATACAAGAAATCGCAGTCCACAAACATGGCCCATCCCTCATAATTTGCCAGATATGGCGTCAAAAACCGCGAGAAAGAGAATTCAGTGCTCTCTAACTTCCCTCTTTCGCGCCAGTAAACACCCTTTTCGCGCATTTCACATTGCTTAATGGGAAATATCTCAATAGGGATTGAGGACATCTTCAATAGAGAGTAGCGGCAAACCTCATAAGCAAGATCCTCCCGCGGATCATACCCTATGAAAATCTTGAATTTCTTTGAATTCGGGTCGAACCCATTTCGGCAATTTCCATTGCTATTGTTCGTATTATCATAAATTGAACGAGACACTCTTATCTCAGCACCAGACGGATGCAAATCTGCGCTCCCGGACATAATTTCCAGTCACGAAATGTACCCTGCGGAGAAAATACAAGAAACCCACAAAAGTAATTCAAGAAAAGAGAAAAAATCATGCAACTGAATACTCCCATTTCCATAAATATAAAGTATAATTACTGATTAGATCTGGATGATATATAAAGTGAAGATGGAAGTAGAAAGAAACTTACTTGATGTGTTAAGACTCTTAAGAGAGAGAAACTTCAGATTTTTTTCAGATCACAAAAGAAGACAATGAGTCAAATCGATTGTGTTGTTTATAATTGATATGGCTTGCTTCTGATCACAGATTTATGAGCGTAAAATTTTTTGTACAGCCTGTTTTCACTATACTGCTGTCGGTGGAAATGGAATGGGTTGCGGGGATTTAGCGCTGACGGGTAATTTGGGAGCTTCTGAATGGCCGTTGATTTGGGTAACTGTATTTACTATGGGCTATAAGCTTTTTTTTTTTTTTTTTTTTTTGATACCCAGGTATCCCAACTTACGTCGAACTATTTCCTGGACCCCCCATCACCGGCCCCTCAGCAATGGGCGGAGGTAAACCGCGGTATATGCCCAAGTTGACCAGGGTCCGTGCACTCTTTATACTCTTG